>JAPYYR010000329.1:0-33798 GCA_030523065.1 Aphidius colemani
TTAAAATATAGACAAAGATTAAGAAATATCACGGAAGACAATTCGAAGACTCAAAAAGAGTAAAAATACCTCTCGAATATAAAATTTTTTCATCTCGGGGGAGTCTGAATATTTGGGTAGTAAAATTTCAGACAAATATACTGAAGTATTTTAAAGTGCTGAAATATAATATTACCATTGGAATGAGCATGCACTGCTAGCAATACTTTAAAATATCCGAATCAAAAGCTGCTGAGTATTAAAAAAAAATGCTCTCAAATGTTTTTGATGGTAAGAACTAGAAAGAAATTCTTTTAATAATATCTTTATCAAATATTTTAAAAACTAAAAAAACCAAATGATGCCTGAGAGAATTACAATCGTATTCGCGTCGACAATACTTCTAAAATACAATATTGTACTCGGTTGAAATATATTCAAAAAAATAATTTTTACAAGAGCACATGAATGTATATATGATGGACAATCTTGTATACTCCTGGAAACCCTATATTGTACTTAAAATATTTTTCTACCCGGGTTCGATATCCCGGTTATCCTACGACTTCGTAATTACTACACCTATGTCCTAACGCGTGGCACCATTTTAACACGTTAAATTTGAATGAAATTTTGTTCGCATAAGCGGCAAAAGCCATCTACACAGTATAATTGATTTGAACGCATAAAAAAAGAGTTCGAGCATGTTCCATTTATTAATTGACATTATATTATATGTGGAAAGCTTTTTATTTATTTAAATGAAAAATAAAAGCTCAGGATTGGATGTTGTGAACTAGCTAATTTTTCAACAAATAATTAAGTCATGGAATTTTGGTAGTTAACAACATTAATCCCTGAGCCATTTGTCCTTTAGTTTTCTTTTATTTAAATATAAAAATGAAATATAGCTGAAGGTACGATGTAGCCAAATAAATTAATCAGTAATATTTGTTAATAATTATTTGAAAAAAATAATAATTTAATAATTTCAATTAGATTGTTGCGCCTAATTATTATAAGTCCGCGTTCATTTATTTTTTCTATGAGTTTTTTGTTCCATTCCTAAAAAAAATTTGAAAAAATTAATAGAGTATTAATAAATAATTAATTAAGTAATAAGTAACAACTTAATAAAGTAAATTACTTGATAAGAATTATTTTAAGTGGCAATCTTTCATTTGAAAACTTATGATGCTTGTTGAATTTTTATGAGTCCAAAAGATGTTACGAATACTCTCGAATACATTTCGAATACTCGAATATCAAGAAATACAAATCAGGGATAAGTGCTCTCAACAGAGAATATTCGTCCTCCCTATGTAAATATTACGAAATACCTTTCCAATGCAATTTTTTTTTATCTTGGCTGCTGTAAAAAAATAATCATGAGTTCAAAGGAATACAATAGCATTGAATCTATTTGATAAAAAAATTATTAATTTATTGTTTTGTTTTATTTTTTCAATTTTATAATTGAAAATCTTGAAAGTTGCTAAAAAACAATCATTAATCTTAGTTAGGATAAAAAAGTATTGGAACCGAAAGCACAGTTCTGTGAATTACTCTTATGACGAAGATTTTATGTAATCTTTTACACTTTTGAATAAAGTTTGTTTCGTTTTTTTTTTCAGTGTTGGTTATGTTTTGAGAATATTATGAATCATACTTTACTGCTAAGTTTTGGCAACGAGCGAGCTGTCACTTTCTTCTACTTTTTTTATCACTTTCCCCGATTGCTTTCAGTTAAATTTTTTCACTCATTTATCAAAAGAGCCCATACTAAAAAAATTCATCTATCCATCCGATACGACTGATATGACTCACTCAGAGAAACATCAATAATAATTGAAGAAGTATAAAATATAGTATTCGATCACATGTTTTCTTGAATTAATCTTTCACATAAAATATGTACGCATCTTGATGCAACTACAAAGGATGGCTAGTAAATGGCAGCTGTTCTAGCTCGTGCTTTTCTTGTTAGTTTTGGTTTTGTATATGAAATAACCTACTATACAGTTAGGTAAAGATTTAAAGAGAAGGCGGGAATAGAGGGAAAAAGATACTAACAAATCTTCTATACTATTTTATGGAATAAAAAACTTTTTTTTATTAGGGTGATGGAAGGTGCTTCGAAAAAGATTACAGCACCCGGCAGCACGTGCCCTATTGAAAATGAGAAAGAAGCCACCCGTAAAAACTCTAACGGTCTAAACCCTCGGAGACTCTGATTTCAACCGTTAGAAAAAATATTCGTTACTTATGATACCAGTCCACTGTGAAATATTCATATTTAAGTAACTCAAAAGAATAATAAAACAAATCACTTGGCTAAAATGAACTCATGTTATACACGGAAATTGAATTAATATAGTTCAATTACATTTTATCAATTAGTCAAATTTTTTCGGGAAGGGATATAAGACCTTTAAAAAGTATGACGTATATACGAATTAAAATCTTTCAACTCTCTCGTTTATCCTCAGCAAACGGATTTTTACAGGAGTAACTTCTTTGTAACGAAATGTATACAAATGTCAAGATATTAATCACTCACAATTCATTTTGTCAGGATTCAACTGGCCACCTACCTACATTTGAGATTGATTTGTTGAAAGATAAACGAGCCTCGGAGGTCGAGGTAAAGGCCTAGAAATGCAGATTTTTTGACAAAAACAGCTACTTTCCACCAGCATTATAGTATACTATATATGTATAGTTAAACCTTTAAGAACCTCAATAGCACACTAGTGTACGGAGTCATCGAAAATTATAACCATGCAATCAAACAATGTAGAGCAAAAACTTTTTTTTAAACGAAGATAAAATTATTTTACGAAAACTCGTTTCCCAAAGAATATATTTTTTATGATCTTTTACCTAAAATTCGCAGAAAAAAAAATAATATTTACATTTTTTCACCAATGAAGCCAGAGTTACATTGAATACTGTAAAAATTATATGTTAATTCTATACATGCGGTGACTTAATAGTTGGTACTAAATTATTACAAAAGGAAGCAATCTTAAATAATTTTATAAAAAAGAAGAAAGCTAATTTGTTCTATGCATTCGTCATTGTTGGTTGCATCAGAAAAAAAAAATCAAACTTTATGAAGCAAATTCTTTTACTTTTTTTGATATGAAACCTCTTTAGAATGGGTAGTGAAAAAAAAAAAAAAAAACAAAAGAGGGATGCAACGAAGCTAACGATATAAAGATAGGTGTTTTTTTATATCCATATATCTGTTTTTTGTTTTTTAAACAAATGAAAGTAATAAACCAATTATTTTTTTCCTTGATTATGACCATAAATAAAGTTTTAAAATATAGAGAACGTTAATAAAGATAGTCTATCAATTAATTGAAGAAATGTACAAAGAGAGAGATATATACATATAGGCGTGAAAATCGTCATCATCATTATTATTAATAGATAAAGAAAAATAAGATGTAAATGAAATAAAATTAATAGTTCCATAGTCAAAATTATTTGTATTTAGCCATTCATGGACCAAGACTGGCAGGCAAAACAACATTTTGCCAGGCTTGGGTTATTGCTTGGTCATGTTGTATTCTCCTTCACGGGAAACCACTAAGTGATCCCAGATATCTAATAGTAAGTAGATGTCATAATAGACCATGATGATGCTGGACTGTAGCTGTTCTGAAACAAAGCGAAAATTTTGTAAAATCTTAAAAAATAAATTATTACAATTTATCGAAGACTTGAATCTATCTTAAGTTCCGTAGCTATATCAAATATTTATCCCAAGATAATTTTTTTCTTGTTTTCTAGTATTTTCGGTCTTTGAGATGTCTTGTCCAATATTTATAGCCTATATTTGTTGTTTTCAGTTGAATAACATACATCTTCCACAGGTCTTTAAATAATTTTTGAAAGTAACTGCAGAGACATTTTGCTCCAGACTTTCGTCTTAAAAAAATTATCTTAGTCTGGGTCATTTCTCAATAAAAAACCAGTGAAAAATCAGCATCACTCGATTTGGTTTTTGGACTCAAAAAATTATCTATAAGTCTCAGAAACAAGTAGCTCTCGAGTGAAGACCAGAACTTGAATTTTCAATTTATGACAAATTTATGACCAATTTCTATCATGTTTGCAGTGGTACCTATACACAGTACTTATACACTGATATTTGGTCAACCACTGGTCAGCAGATTTCAGGCCGTCCACCTGTCAAGTGTCGGTAAATTCTTGTGTTCAGCACTAGAAATAAGTTATAGCCAAACTAAAAGTGGCCATGCTTTTTCACTATCATTCATCCATCAGCCAAGCGTTCGATGACCCTCAAGTAACTATAACAAAAGATCTTTATCATGGCTATAAGGCTTAGGCTCACTCAATACTGACCAACTTACGACAATCTTTATTCTCCATCTGCTGGTTGATTCTCGAGTTGCATTAGTTTGATACGCAGATCACAACTAAGTTATCTCTTACTACTCATGTTAAAAATATACTAAATAAATAAATAAATAATGAAATAAATGGATAAATATACTGTATACTTTTTTTAAATTCTCATTCATATATACATGTATAAGTAAACAGTGGATTTTTTTCATGTCACCAAACACTAATTTACTTGTTCAAGACTTTTCATTTAACCTTTTCACTGTTTACATATGTATAACGAGAATTGAAAATATATCGTGAAAGATTATTGATTTGGAAAAACATAATGAAGATGTATAAAACAACTTTATAGAAAATCTACGTTTAAATTCACATAAATATTCTCAATATATTTTTTTATGTACAAAAACTAAATAATCTATAATATTTTTTTATTAAGTGTTGCTTGATTCTTAAATTGGCGTGACTGGTTTAAATGCTGAAATAAACAGATTATAACGTAGTCGCTGTGGCCAAGTGGTAATGTTTTTGGATGACACGCAGACATCTCTGGTTCAAGTCCTGATCGAGTCAAGTTGGAAAACGTTTTTAATTATTGTGTGCTACCGAATTTGAATAATCAGAATATTGGTAGCCATGGTTGGGTCAATGTTAGCCATAATCCTGGGCCAATTCTCATAGCTAGTGCCAATTCATTACTAGCATCCAAGATTTATTTAGAAACACATCCCAATCATGTACCAAAACCAGATGCAAAGCCTGAAAAAATTCCGCCGGACATTGCTTCGCCATATTGTATTTTTTTATTTAAGATTTGGCATCACAACGAAAAAGGAAAAGGGAGAGATGACAAGAACACGATCAAAAAATTAAGATGAATAAATAAAAAAGATGCGTAGTCACAGGTACGTCATAGTAAGTTTAGATAGTTATCAGCTGCAAAGATAGTTGGTTTTATTTACTTTTACCGGTAAATAGAGATTTAGTTGGCTTGGAAGTTAAAACATACCTGGCATTTGAAGAAAAAAAATGGGAGATCATACGAACGCTGACGTTTGTTTATGAACATTGCAAAAGAGGGTCGGATGAGATGAGCATTGCTTTACACGTCAGACAACTGTGGAATCTCGAGAATGAGTGATGTGATCGAAACTTTGCGGGGCGGCGTTGAGCGGTAAAGAGAGTTCTGAACTGAATTTGGGGTGTAGTATACCTCGCAAAACGTAGGGGACAACAAAATAGGAGAGGGGACAACAACAGCGATCAGAGGTAAAATTCACACTTCTCGACTTAACAGTCAGCGTAAGACTGCGCTACTGGAACCGTATTTTATTTTATTTTTTCTTTTGTTCATTTTTTCGTTATACTCAGTTTTGTTTTCTTCCGTTTTGTTTAGATGTGTTTTTTTTAACGTTTATATTTTTTTAATTTTTATTGTTTCATTTCAACGTACGTGCATACTTTAATAATACTGAGTGAAAAATCTTTAGCACAAAAATTAAAAAATTTAGTCGTAGTATCCATATCAGTTTCATATTACTGCGGTTGATAATATTTGGGTAGTATTTGGAGGAACTAGAATAAATCTTTTTGGTGAAAATATAAGGAGAACGAAAATACTATCCTAGCATATGCATAAGTAGGAAAAAAATGTTTTTATGATGAAAACGGAAATCAAATTGAAGTTTGAGATTTATGGGATTTAACCACAAAATATAAAGTTGGATTTATCAATTATTTCGAAAAAATATTGGTCATACTGAAAATGAAAAATGATAACTCTTCAAATCTCTTTACAGTATTATCTTTCAGTGTATATAAAAGTGAAAGAACCAATTCAAAATAATCAAAAATAGTTATATCCATCATTGTCAGGCGTAATCGAAGCACATGAGATGGATAAAACTAAAGTCAAAAGCGCTAATTTAGGTAAGGAAATAGTGAGAAAATTGATTTACATGTGAACTACAAAGTAAGTTCATCTGCATAAAATAAGAGTATAAATTCGAGTAATCCATGGTTTAGATATAGTTTTCGCATATCACGATAAGTTTCTACTATGATATGTGTAGGTACTTGTGAGTAATATGTTGATACGACTGAAATTTTTCGAAATTCGTAGTTCAAAAATTTATAAGACCGAAATTGTTTAAAGTTAATCCCAAAAAATTATTTTCAATTTCATTAAAAAAAAAAAACCTATTTTGGCTGTTAGGTAACTAAGAAAGTATCGATATTTTAATACAGTTATGTTAGTTGAAAATGAACAAACTGATGTAAGTCGAAAGAAATTAATTTTTACTAAATTATCCATACTAAATAATTAGTTCCTACAATTTTTTTTCAAAATGAAAACTGAACAATAATTATAATAATTTTGTTCTATAATTCATATATGAAAAAAAAAACATAACTTCACTTAGAGAAAGGTTTTCATGGTTAATATACTAAACGAATCTAGTAAATAGTGATCACTGAAATTTTCTGACAACTTTCAATGAGAGTTTTTCTCAAAACTTGAGATTTAAAAAGGTTTACGTTACGTCTTCAATAATTCATGATTAATTACGAGAGCAAGTTTGTTGAAGATATTTATTATGAAAAGCTGTCATGAATACACAGGCTATGTTTTTTGAATTATATATTTCATCATTCAATCAAAATTTCAAATCAATACATTGTTATTTTTTTTAATCGAAAAAATTGTCATTTAACTTTATATTTTATGAGTCTGAAAGTATAGGTGGATTTTCATCTGTTATTATTTATGTATGACCAGATATTGAACCTTATGTCTAAACATTTATTATTTCCGAAGATGATCATTGAACACCGGTGGTAATATAATTTGAACTCTAAACTAATAGAAAATTTTTTTTGAAAACATTCTCAAATATTTCGGACGGGTGACTATTATTTTGCCTTGAATAAATATAAAATCGACTCTTCATTCTCTTTTAATTTGATAAATTTACAATATTTTCTCATAAACATCTTACCTCGTATGACATCTAATGAATTTTCTCAAAATATATTACCGATCTAAGTAAATTACTCACTCAAAAATAACTGGATTCTTTGAGAAAACTTTTTCCATGTTGAGAAACAAAAATTACGTGTAATTTACTTCATTTAAAGAATTTTCTTTTTTAAAGGTATACTTTTTTTAAAGAGCGAAAAGATATATAAACAATTCCTATCACCGAAAAATTCTGTAATTTTCGAAAAAAAGAAATATCATACACATGAAAAATTTTTTTTATAACGAATATTCGTAACTTTAGACATTAGGTTGTTCTAACATCTTCAAAATAAAATTTAAATGGAAAATGTATGTACTCAAGAGTACAAATATGTATTTCTCAGCCTTATATTATGATAGCAACGAGCAAATTGCCAAAACTATGAGTATCAATCATTTATACGTAAAATTGATGCACATGATGGATTTCAATATCTATCTTTTCGAGTAACGGAAATTAATTTTTCAATTCCAACTTTGGATGAACAAACTATATATTTCATTTGTTTCGTAATTTTTATATACATGTTCAGATAAAAGTAACATTGAAATATGGCATTAACTGATTTGCTAGTATTAGAACTATGTTAGGATATTGATATTTAACATTTAACGTTTATTGAGTGACTTTAATTTACTCTCAGAGTGAGTCTAACGCTGAGTGGATCTTTATTATGGTAGAAAATTCATCAGAAGCAGCTCGCCTAAAGCGACACTATGTATGTGATGTCAGAAATTTTAGGTAGTGATTTAAGTATCTAATAAACTCTTACACAAAAGATATAATTGAAAAAACAAGTTGACATATAATTTCAAACTGTTTAATGAGGCTGTTAACACTGGAAAAAGGTTTTCCTCGCAAAATATACAATTTGAATGCCATTTGCGTATGATCGAATCCGTCAGTCGTTCATATATATAAGTCGTATATATACCAAGAAAGATCAACTCGCCTCACCTCTCTACTCACGCCCACGAGGTTCTTGTCTCAACCTGTTTCTACATTCGTATCAGTTTTATTTTTCACGTTATTTCTTTTCCAGTTACAGGTGCTTGCCTGAGGCATGCTGCTACTTCGTGTCTCCTTTCCCTTCGAGCCGGTATTCAGCATCTCGAGCGCCCATCATTCCACCTTGTAGCATCAGCGATATTTTTTATCTCCTTTTTTTAAACGAGACAGTGTGTAAAAATAAACGAACAAGAAATAAGACTCGCAGTAAAGAATCACTAGTAAAATCAAGCCTATGCACACACTTTGAATTCTACTCCAATATAGACAATTTTTTTTTGTATTAAATGCAGGTGTATGTTTTGTTCTTTATTGTATTTAGACTTCCTAAATTGAAGAAAAAAGAATTCGATAATAATTGTGACTTAAGTTATTTCTTATACGTCTTTTTTGTTGCTTTATATTTATATATATAATAAACAGTACGTTATTGGTAATTTTATATGAGTACCGAAGGTACGAAATACAAGTTCTATGGTTCAGCAGTAAATAGGCCAGTTTTTATGGTTAAGTCGTTTTTTTGAAACAACGAGATAGCAGATAGAAAAATACGGCTTTGACCATAGAATTTCACTGTTTCAGCATACATGGTTTCAAACGTGAATTTCTATGCTTGAGCCATTAAAAAAAGGATTACATATTATTTACTAATATAATTTAAAAAAAAAAAACGAAAGTTAATTTAACAACAACCATAATTATTTTATTTTATAATAGCCCGTATTGCAATTTTTACATCCAGTGAAATCTTTTTATCCTGAAAAACACCAATTCTGCTTCTACCTGGTTTTGATCCTACGACTTTTTGTTTGATAAATCAATGCCCTAACGTGCTGCTCCGTTTTTACATGTTGAATGTCTTTGGTAATTTGGTTCTCATAAGCTACATCTTACCTGGCAAATGACTAGGGAGAGATGTAGCTAAATAGATTAAAGGAATAATTTGCCAGGGTAACTAGCGTTTGCGCTACATCTGAACTTCAGCCATTTGTCCCTCGGTAATTAATGAACTAATTGAAATTAAAAAATGAATTAATAATGTAGGCGTTAAAGATTTCAAGTTTTTATCTGGACTTAAAAATTTTCGACATCTTTCCATTTTTTTAGGTCCAGAAAAAAACATGGAAAGACTTGATATTGTATGGAGATTTGAGGCTCGACCGGTGCAAATGACTAACCTGTGTAGGAGAACACAACATGGCCAAGCATCGGCCGATCTTGGCGACTTTTCACCATTAATGGGCCGTTGATGTGTTTAGAAAGGAGCGTTACGGTAATTTAATATCGGCTGACATGAATGGCCTATCAATGTTTCCAAATTTTCCAAACAAGAGCTAATTTACAAATCAATGATTGGCCAATTCAATTTCCCCAATATTGCCCCAGTAATGTTTCCCAAGATTGAGCCAATAAACGGCCATCGATGGCCTGCTAGTCCCCCAAGGATAAACCAAGTATGGCCCAATGCTTCCTACCATTTATATAAATCAAAAAAAATTTTTTTATTATTATCTATCTAAGAGGGTTTTTTTTAAACAATTGCTCGGAGATAAAAAAGTATAATTATAATTAAACAAGAAAGATTTTTTATTTGACCTGGACTTGAACTCGGGTCTTTTGCGTGACTTCTTGAAGCCTCACATCAAAGACATCAAAGGGGACCCGAGAGTTGGCCAAAGCTGGGCAAGTGATGGCAACCATGCGTTGGCCGTTAAAGAATTCAAAGGCTTGGCCGATGATCAGCAACCAAGCAATGGCCATTGATGTATCAGCCAGAGATATTTCCGAAAACGAATTTTTTTAGCCTTATATGAAGTCTTTACTATGATCCGATACATGCTTTATTATACACCATAACTCCCGATATCATGATCCTAACAAGGTTATGTTGAACCTAAAAGAAGCGTCTTTTCAATATTTAATATTCACCGAAAAAACTACTTTTCAATTAATCACTCTTATTAGTAAAAAAAAACTGTTTTTTTCAATTTTCAGTTTTTTTTCTTTTTACTGATAAGTATGGTTAAATAAAAAGTTATTTCTTCGGTAAAAAATGAGCATTGCAAAGACGCTTTTCAGGGCCTAACCCAAACTTGTTAGAATTATGCTATCAAGAGTTATAGTGTAAAAAGCATATAATGAAAAAACAATATTTATTCAATAACTTTCAATTGGATCATCCTGAAGACTTTATATGAAGCTCAAGAGCCATTTTCAAATTTTTTTTCTAGAAAACAAATAAGAATCAAACAGAAAATTTTTTTCCCTTTTTATTTCAAAAACTGTATCGCCTATAAAAAAATTCTAGAAATGGGTTTAGAATTTTTGAAAACAGATTTTTTGAGCCTTATATGAAGTCTTGACGATGATTCGATCGAAAATTATTGAATATATAGTTTTTTTATTATATGCTTTTCTCACCATAACTCTCGATCCACTGATGACATGACAAAAGTCGAGTATTACCGACAATACTCGACAAGACCGACATTGACAGTTAGCACGATAAAAATTGTCTTGCTGCTAGAAAATGTCTTGGGAAAAAGTATTTAAAATAAAAAAATTATTCTTTTTTTCAAATAATATATGGTTCGTATGTTATGATAAAAAAAACCATTTGAAAGAACAGAAAGTTAGAAAAAATAAGAAGTTCCCCCGCCTTGAATCGCATCCGGGTCTTTTGCATTCCAGGCAAACGTCATGACCTCTAGACCTCAAGGCTTCTCAATTTTTTCCAAGTTTCAACAAGTTAACACCGACGTCCATCTATTCGTCATTGAGCCATTTGAAAAAAAACGTTCGATAACAAATTTAGTTTGTAATTATTGCCTTTTTTCAACATAAAATTTATACTTTAGCCGATAGAACAGAAATAAAGATTTTCCATCAAAAAAATAATAATATATAATATTTATTAATTGGCTTGAACAAAAAATTTAATAGAATATCATTTTTTTTTTTTTTTTGTTAAAATGTTTCATATTTTTTAAATAATTATTAACAAAACTTGTAGCCAAAAATATCTTGTCACTGAAGTTAATCAAATAACGTTCCGACAGCGGCCGAATTTATTTTTAAAAAATGCAATGATTCAATTTTTATGTAAATCTTGCATTTTAATTTTTTCAGTGCGTTGCTAACCACCTAATTTTTAAATAAATAATTCAGCCAAAGCAATTAGTTGGTTAGCAACATTTATTCCTCAGCTCTTTCATCACCATTTGCCATTCGTGAACTAATGAAATAAAGATGCTGGATCTCTTATTTATGCGTTAAATTAATCATATTGTTCATAGATAGACCTCGTCACTTACCTGAACAAAATTTTATTCGAAGTCAACATGTAAAAATGGCGTAGCGTGTTAGGGTATAGGTTTAGTAAATAGAAAGTCAAGGGTTCGAAACCGGGTAGGAACATAATTTGTGTAAAAAATAAATAAATCGTCATCTACATTATTATTAACGTTGTCAATATTGTTATTGTTGTTTTGCGAATTAAAAATATTTTCATCCATTAATTTTATTAATGGAATCAATAAAAATGAACATATGTATAAAAAAATTAATAAAAGAAAACTATGAAAGAAGTTTTACTTCCCTCGGGCGTACTACTCTCACACATTTCATTTGCGAATATTTTTTGAATTTGATTTTCGAAACACCAAAATGTACCATTTTGATCTATCTTTTTTACTAAAATCGAAACTTGTCTATGCAATCTATGTGTCTAGTTAAAATTAGAGTACTTTTATTTTTTGTTAAATTAGTGCTTTTAACATAATATATTTTAAGACAGGAACATGAATTTTATTTACAAAAATTTGATTTTTCAGACAACAAAATGTACAATTTCAATCCATCATTTAATGATTCACCTTATTGATGATGTGGGTTTAAAAAATCAATAAACCTAATTGTCCTAAACGATAAATACAAAATAAACGATACTGTGTTTTTGATAATACTGAATGTGTAAAAAACATATAAACTTTTAAACTATATGACCAAGGAACATATTCCTTGTCTACATAAGTGTTTCCTAATGTGGTAAAATGGTCTAAACCCTCAGAAATTCTTATAATAAACGGAAAAAATTGTTTCAACTCTTATGAATTCGGGATTACACGACAAAAAAAATTCTAACAATTATAACATAGTTAATTAATGAATAGGAAACAAATAACATTGAAAAAAAATAAATTAATTAAATAAATAAGCGAAATAAATAATTGAGTGAATTGAACAAATTCAGAAATTTAAATAAATAAATAATTCAAATTAGTAAATATCAAATTTAATAATTTAACAAAATAACAAATGAATAAAATGATTAGATAAAATAAGACATTAAATAATTGAATAATTCTAATATAAATTATCAGCTATAGCTTTTAAATAATGTTCAATATCAAAGTTATCAAAAGATTTAACAATATTTTTAAGACGAGCATCATGATTATTTGTGAAAAAAAAATTAATTATTGTGACAGGATTTTTTTTGACATGATTTTTTTGGAAATTTTTTTTTGACATGTTACCGAATTCGGAGACCTATTCAATTTTATTATGTGATTATCAGAAAAATGATTGTATCAAATTAATCCTAAAATCGAGTAAATTATTATTTTTTTCTATTATCATTGTTTACATCAAGTCATTAGTGTTGACGTAATTGAATATGAACTAACCTCAAAGATCGAGTTTCTGGTCTTTAACTAGATTCACATTTTTTATAACGAATCTGGTGTCAATTTTTAAGATTATTTGATTCAAAATCTAATCAACTTTACCGATGCTTGATCTTATTGTTTTTATTCATTAAACTGATATTCAATAAGTTGATTTTTTTTTTTTACGTTTTTAATTTCACGACTTTACTGTCTCACTTTCATACATATTTTTTCCTTTTATATCGATCATGGCCAGTAAAAAAATTAAAATAAAAAATGTAAAAAAAAATTAGCAACAAGTTCATTGAAAATTAAAAATTTTTTAAACTCCGGAAAAACTTTTTGCGGTTTCACTTGCCGTATGACGTGTCCTGTCAAATTGTCCCGGGATAAAAAAATAAGGCTTGAAATAAGCACTAAAAGCAATTTTAAGTAAGCCTTCATTCGGTACGAGACGAGACGAGATTTACGAATCTCGGTATCGGTCTCGCTCGTTTGCGCAAGGTCTCGGTCTCAGTATTTTAAAAATTTAGGTCTCGGTTTTGGTCTCGTCTCGGTCTCATCTCGAAAGTGTCGCCGGTCTCGCTTCTATACTTACTTTAATTCGTTCAAAAAAAATTCTTCAAAACGATTGAATAATATTTATTTATCATATAAATATATAAAATTCAAGTAAAATAAAAAAAAGCTCATATCTTAAAATAATAAATGAATAAAAAAAAATTATTTAAAATTTTCATAGTCTCGCGATACTGACGAGACTTTCAGTCGATACTCGCGGTATCGGTATCGGTATCGTTCAATTGATCCAAGGCAGTCTCGGTACCGAATAAAGGCCTCATTTTAAGCAGTACAAGCCATTTTTTTCATAGGTTAAGCCGTCATTTGGTAATTTAAGACGCTTTTTCAGCAGTGTGTTTCTATTTTTAAAACGTGTTTGATTTCTGAGGTGACAAATAAGCCTTGCGTAAGCAGTATTTTTTGGTACAATAATTTTCGCCGATTAAGCGTTGAAATTAATGGCTCTTACAGCGCTTAAGTCGTCATTATTTTATTTTTACACAACAAGTTCTTTTTTGGACTTAGGAAGTATAAATGTATTTCAGAAATAATTTCTTCTTACATAATAATAACAATCAATTGTTAAATTCAAGAAACAATTATTGTCTCATTTAATGATTTGTAATTGCAAATTTGTTGTTATTTATCTTAGTTTTTAATTTAATTTCGGAATACGTTAATGATTATCCCGAGTAAAAATCTGGTCCGGCTAGCTTGATCTGACTTCGAGGCGTGATCGAGACTTGATCAGTATTGCCTTAACACGAGAAGCTTGATTAAAACATGATCAAGATTTTATGAGTAAACATACATTTCGATACTTGTATTTTTTTCAAGATCGTCCTTATCAAGTTTAGGTCAGTGAAACCTTAACTTATTCTTAATAAGGCCTGTCTGATCCAAACAATCATTTCTTTTTATATTAAAAAATTTTTTTTTAATGCATAAGCACGACGCCAAAGATAGCTCAAGTATGTTTCCAAACTGGCCTCAATAAATCCTAGGTAGGAGTTCTCGGGCTTGAACAACTGTGCTCGGCTTTTGCGAGGGTCGTGTATCAACCCTGGGGAGAACAAGCTTGGCACAAAACTGTGCCCGTTGATTTTACGCGGCCTCGCACGAGCCTCGTAAGTACAGGCTTGGCACGAGACTGGCTTCACACAGGCCTCAATAGTCCAAGCTTCTGTCAACCCTGTGTTTTTTTCTTTCACACGAGCCTCGTTACGACAGGCTTGACACAAAACTGTCCCCGTTGATTTTTCCCGGCCTCACACAAGCCTCGAAACAGAGCCTTGTGCATATATTTAATCGAAAAAAAATTATAATATTTAGGTCTATGATTAGTAAATAGGAATTTCAATTGAAAATTATTAGGTTCAGACTATCGTGCTAGGCTTTTACAAGGACTGTGTATCAAGTTTAAAATAGAATCATTTATATAAAAAATTTTTACAGATTTTTCCATCAAAACCTCAGTGGTTAAGATGATAGAGAATCAGACTTCTACGCGAGAGACCCAGGATCGATCTCCCGTTGCCCCAATTGTTTTCGCTAAAAGTAAATCGTCGATTCGAGTTGTTTAACTGAAAAAATCAAAATATCATCAATAATAAATTAATAAATAATAGTTCATTCATATTTTTCTATAAAATTTCTTGCAAAACTGTGTCAAGCCTGTGTCAAGCCTGGCACCAGAAAATACACCTCGTTACAGGCTTGTGTCTAAATCTTGACACAGGCCCGAGAGCCGGGTAAGCAGGCTTGTCCCAAGCTTGTGCCTATCAGCACTTTCTACCTGGGATGAGCTTTATAAATTATTAGTCAGTATCGTTCGCCGCGGTGGCCGAGCGCTTTAATCGGTCCTGTAATCCCGTTTAATCTATACTTCGTGGGTTTGATTCCCGGTAGGAGCGCGTTTTTAGGAAAAAAAAGACTGTTCGCTTTTCGTACATAGTTTCTACAACTGCTCTCTTTCACTCTCTTTTTGATGGCACAACATATCCTGATCAAGTTACGTGATCCAAAGTCCAATTATATATATCAGAGAAAAATTGAGCTCATTAATGAAAACAGTATTTTCCTTAATCAACTGCTTAAGCCGTTAAAGTCTTTACGTAGTTGAGGCTTGTTTTTGAGGTTCCCGAACCATACAATTGCACTGGTTAAACTGTTATATTCTATAGGTAAGCCATTTGTTTATTCTTCCTTAAAAGATAGCCTGATTATAGAAACTGGCCTATATGAGGCTCAACTATAAACTAAAAAAAATAAGAATCGTAAAAAATTGTCCTATTGAAATTTTATCTTTATCACTTTAACTAAAAAGCATTCGACCAACACACTTGCTGAAATTCAATTCAAGCATGATAAAGCCAAACATGAAAAAAAAAAAATAACAAAAGAGAAGTTTTGAAAAATATTGCATATTAAGTATGGAAAAGCCTGAGTAGAAATTCAGTTCAAGATATAATCAAAACTTGATGAGGCAACTCGATTTAAGGTCAAGTTTTAATCAGGCAATTTGATCAAGAACTTATTACAATGTAACGCAAAACTGCATCAAGACTCGATCAAGATAGCTGGTCGAAACTCCATCAAGCTACTTGGTTTAAACTTGATCAAGCTATTTAAAAATCATCATCATTCTTTGAATTTGTATCAAAATTGATTGATAATTTGTATTCTAATAAAATTAATGCTTAATTGTATTTGTGTAAGTCTCAATGAATGTATGTTGAGCGATTTATTTATTAAATCAGTCTCCATTGAAACCCCTTATTTTTTGAATGTTTTGATGGATTATTCATTAACGGAGTTAAGAGAATGAATAAATAATAAAGAACAAACGGATAAAGATATGAATGAATAAATTTTTATTTTTTTTATAAAATCAGGACTAGTCTAGATGGTTTATTTTATTTATTCAATTATTTATTTAGTTAAGCACTTGCCCTTGACTATCTTTTTTTTGAGCTACATATAATTATTCAGGTAAAATCACATGTAATTATTATTTTATTAATTAATTTTGTAACATAAAAAAAAGAAAAAAAATATTAGTTAATCAGATAACCATTCTTAACCATTCTCATGAAATCAGTGACTATGAACTTTAATTATACGAAAATCAATCTCTTTAGATCTGCATTAAATGCAAGAATGCATTGAATTTCTTTTTTGAATAAATACTCTGAATAATTGACGTTAAACGCATCAAATGAAGTAACAGATGTTAATGTAATAGGTAGATTATCCCATAATCTTGCACCTGATTCGTATAGACTTTTTTCCAATATATTCAAACATTTTGCTGTAAAAATCAATTCAATTGTGTCTCGTCTTTGTCTCAAATTTTTATTTGTTTTTTTATATTTTATTTTTTCATTTAGAAAAAGATTATTTTTAAGTTTTAATGATTCAAAAAATAGACATCCAACATAATAGTTGTTCATATTTTTGATAAATACCCGACCAAGATCTAGCATATTACCTGTAATGTGATCCCTTTTCCTTTTTAATATTACAAATCTAACACATGAATTGAAAGATCTTTGTAGTCTCAATAATTGATAATTCGTTATGTCAGTTAAGGCTAATAATGAATAATCAAAAATTGGTGTTACTAAAGACGAAATCATTTTTTTTTCTTATTGTAGCTGTTGTTAACTAGTCAAAGTTCATATAAAGTCTATGAAATGCTCCATTTGCCTGTGAACATACTTGCTTATTCCATGTGAGTATATCATCCAAAAATATACTCAGATATTCAATAGTTTTTTAAAATTTTAAATGAATACTATTTACATTAATTTTTGGTTTATTTTTTAAGTCAAATTTATTTAATTGATTTTTCTTTCCAAATATAATTGATTGACTTTTATTTGGATTCAATCTAAACTGTCTTTTTGTTGCCCAGCAAAATATGGACTTAATATCAGCATTTATTTCATTAATTGAATGACATAAGTGTTCAACACTAGATTTCAAAAAGATAACAAGGCCATCTGCAAATAACAAATGTTTTGTTTTTTTCTGTTACTGATCCAATGTCATATATATAAATTGAATAACGTAGGGTTCCAAGCACAGATTCTTGTGGCACTCCTGAATTAACTCTTAGTTTTAATTAATATTAGTTTGCTGATATCTATTCTTCAAATAGGAGTTAAACCATTGTGTAGCATCATCCCCAATACCATAATGCTGTAAACCATTTAGTAAATAATTATGATCAGTCTTACCAAAATCGAAAAATACTACAATTGTTAACTCATGATTATTCATATTCATACGAATATCATCAAGAAGATATGTAACTGCTTATAATGTATTGGAATTTTCTTTAAAACGTGTTTGATATTTATCTAACAAAGATGCTTGATGTCGATATAATTTAACTTGATCAGCCACTGATTCTAACAATTTAAATATAATTGGTAATAAAACAACTCGAAAATTTGATTCATCTAGACGATTAGAAATCTTTTTTAGAAGAATTACTATAGCCTTTTTCCATGAATTCGAAAATTTTCTTCTAATTAATGAGAAATTAAACATACAAACAAGATAATCAATTAATTGTGGACCAAAAGCCTTTGAGAGTTTTAGTGATACACCATCTGAACTAACATATGATGTTGTGACTCTTACTAAAACTTTTTCAATATCTTTAAACTGTACTTTTTCAAATGTAAAGCCAGAACTTAGTTTTTTAGTATATACTGACCATCTTAATGGTGAATCATTATTTTTTACACTAATTCAATTTACAAAATATTCATTGTGACCATTTGGTGTAATTCGTAGTGGTATTGAATGTTTTAAATTATTTTTTGATTGTTTTGTTATTTCAATATTGTCAACTTACTGCAAAACTTCCTCAAGTTTTTTTCTTCATGAAATTTATCTAAAAATATATTGCCTTGTTTTTTCTAATTGTATTAGTAACTTGGTTACGTAACCATTTGTATTTATTGACTAATTTCTTTGTTATGTATTTTTCAAATTTTTTGTACGTTTTTTTTTTATTTTAATTTATCTTTTGACACATCTTCATTCCTGGTGAGTGTTTTTTATGGACAATTAATTTTTCTGGTACATAATAATTAATTGCTGCCTTTATTCTCATTGAAAATAATTTAGCTATGTTATCACATGTTGCACCGAATTGAAATAAACTTTAATCATAGTTATAAAAACTTGTAATAAGAGTATCTGATGATACACTAGACCAATCTCTTGTAAAAAATTGCTGATTGATTCTTAAAAATGGTTTGGTACTACATATTCAATATCGATTAAATCATGACGTGATAGAAAGGGAGATCTGTCGAGATCTATCAAATCGAACGAATGTATAATTATCTAGTGAAACTTGTGTATCAAAAATGTCACTTGATAGCCAAGTTTCTGAAACAGCGATAATATCATAAAACTCAGATTGAAAACGAAATCTAATTTCATCTATGTGTTTTCATAATGATTGAGCATTTAAATGACATATCGTAAGTGAGTTAATTGGTGATGGCGAAGAATTGAGAGTTCTGATGCAATAACATGCCGCTCGGAGACCCATAATACATCGTTGTTCACGTTAAATTTTAGAAAATTTCAAATTGATATGAGAAAAATAAAAAAGAAATACCTCCATATGGAGAATTGAAAATTACATATTTTTTTCCAGACAAATTTTATTCCATTATCATTATTTAATCAATTAAAAAATAAAGTTTAGTAATTTTCGTTTCGAAAAAAACAATATATTTTTAGTTCTAACTCGTCATAACTTTTTTAATAATGAATGGATTGACTTATATTTTGGCATGTGATTTTGTTATAGTTTAGCAATGCTAAAAGTACTATCAAAAAAATCATACATATTCGTATTGTTTTTTTTATAAATTTATTGAGCAATGCCTGTCGAATAATACGTTTTTCAAACTTTAGGATAAAAAAGTGTCGAGGAAATTTTTGAATTTGAAAACTTGTCAGTGGCAACATTGCTTATCTGCATGTCGAGAAGTTTTTCCCAAATTTAAAAGATTTTTTAGCAATAATCGACCAAGTTATTAATAATTTAACATATTTCGAGCTGCCGCTACCCCTATTTATATATTCACATGCGCGAAAGACTAGTATATACAGTGACTGGAGACTGCGCATACGTTTTCTACGGACCTTCGGTCGCAGTGGTAGATCAAGATTTGTTAATTAATTAATTTATTGGTCAATTATTGCTGAAAAAATTTAAAAATTTGGTAAAAACTTTTCAACACATAGATAAACAATGTTGCCACTGACAAGTTTTTGAATTCTGAAATTCCCTCGACACTCTTTCATCCCAAAGTTTTAATCTATGCGAAAGATCAAAGTCTGTCTCTCTAATAAATTAAATGATCACTTGAATTTTCATCTGCAGCTAGCTTCACAGTCACTGCATCTAATTAGATGAAAATTAAGATAGAAATAAATTTTTTTATTTTTTTTCTAACTATTGATTTATCGAATGCTGATGCCATAACCACACCCGCAGCAAAAAAATCTTTTAAAAATAATGAAATATTTTTTGACACTTCTAGCATGAAAAATATAAAGACATGTTGGAGCAATGATTTGCCTACCATGTGTAATTACTCAATTTATGTTACCAACTGTTTAAACATTAACATTTTTCATTCGAATTTTCCACAAAAGTGACATGCTGAATTTCAAAGGTATACCTTTTCATATATGAAAACCCTTAGAAGGTCATAATTAATATGCTCCTTCATAGTCACTTTTAAAATCTACCGATCGGAGAAACGCGGAATGTATGTAAATTTTATTCCTAATTTGATTTTACTTTCTGGAAAAATTGATATTTGAAAAAAAAAAATTATTTTTGTATGTTGAAGACTGTATGTAAACAGCAAAGTAGGATGAATTTGAGAAAGATGCTTATCTTTCATTCATATATTATTCAGCCAGTAAAGGCCAGTAAAATTGTCCTAGTATCGAGATAACGTTTTGAACCTAAAAACTTTTGCCTTTGTTTATTCATGTTATCTCGATATCAAGTCAAATTTGATGTCGATTCATAAGAGAGAAAAATTGTGGTGCTTGGCTCATAGAATCGGCTGATAACTACAATATTTATTTATTCAAAAATAGCACTACAGAAATTAATAATTTTTTCTTCTGAAAATCTCAATCATCTCGGAAAGGAAACACAATTCCATATACTATTTTATTTAAGAAATTGATAGTGAAATTTTGATCAGACACAGAAATAATTTAAACGAAATTTTGTTATAGTGTGGAGTGAAGATCGTTGAAGGATTGATCATAATTGTCGGAGATATAACCAAGAGCCCAAGCGGTGGGTGCCGTGCATCATCAATGACTATGGCTGAGAGTGTCGTAGTTAATGCCATGGCTGCGCCACCAGGTCTAAAGAAGGCTTTACTTTCCTGTGTCAATGATAACACTAAAATTCCATTAGCTAACCGAAACAATCTATCCCTTCGTAAACGAAGACGTTTAAACCAAGTCTTAGATAATCTGCAGGCTCATAAAAATCTTCCAAACGAAAACGAATTATCAAATCCTTTCGAGTCTACATTATTAGCATCAGAAGAGGAGGAGGAAGAAGAAGAAAACATTTTTAGTCCTTCGAGGCCACTGACAGATTTTTCAAGGCTTGAAAAATCTGAATTAACTGTCACACAGAAAGTAAAAAAAGAACCAATAGAGTACCTAAAAGAAGAAATAATTCCAGAAAACCATGAAAAAAATCTGAAAAATCAGCTGTCTATCAGTCTTCGAAGTTATCATAGACCGCTTTTGGAATTCGCGGATTATAGCTGCGTGGATTGTTCGATTCCTACTATCATGGTACCTTTATCCAAATCGCGTTCGCGTGCCTCTTCAACTCCAGCAAAGCTTCTTGATTCGAGCCGACTGACTGCAGTTCCACCATATCCTTACACTTTTGAGCACTATTTGCAAACAAAGTACATGCCAACAGTTAATAAAAGAACAACTCATTTGGACTTGAATATAACATGGGATCAAGTGCCACTCGAGAAAAATTGCCAAATTGTCAGAAGTGACTTCTTAGAAAATCATAGTACTTGCCCACAAGAATCACCATTAGATTTATCTACGAAAAACTTGAATATGAACAGGCCAGCAACACTTCAACTACGATCACCTGGTCTTGTTAGCAAAACAACTGTGAGTGTTCCAGTAGTTCGTGGTGATGTAGCCTCACCAACAACAAAAGAGACCGTTGCTTTTCGTTATAATTTGGAAGTGTCACCTGTCGTTGAGGAAATGCCTCCTGGAACTGATGTGGCTTACGTTTGTCCAGTTTGTGGACAGATGTTTAGCCTCCATGATAGACTTGCAAAACACATGGCCTCTAGACACAGAAAACAAGGACCCAAAGATGCATCAGCAAAGGCATACTGCTGTGATGTTTGTAATCGAAGTTTTGCAAGATCTGACATGCTAACAAGACATATGAGATTACATACTGGAGTCAAGCCTTACACATGTAGAGTATGTGGGCAAGTATTCAGCAGATCAGACCATTTAAGTACTCATCAGAGAACTCATACCGGAGAAAAACCATACAAATGCCCTCAATGTGTCTACGCTGCCTGTCGAAGAGACATGATTACTAGGCATCTCAGGACACATGCTAGGTACTCAGATGGACAAAATAAATGTGAAGAAAATGATAATGAGAGTTCGACTCATTTGCTAGAACCATTCACTGTTAAAACTGAATGACAATATTACCTTTTGTTTTGTTCTGGTATATTTAATGAAGCTGACTGGTTTAGTTTTATATATTTTTAAGTAAAAAATTTACTCAGTTGGTCAATTTAATTTAGTTTTTAATTTATTAAGTCACACTTGTTATATGTTTTGTTTCTGTTAATATCACAATTTATAATAACAAAGAAAAAAAATCGAAAACAAACTACTGACGAAAGAACAATATTAAAATATCAACGAATTATTCAACACATAATTCCTCGTCGAATTTTAATATTTTTTTTTATAGAGACTGCTTTACTTTCGTTTATTAAAGACAAGCAAGCAACCTAGCAGTATTACCAGAATTTCATGTATTCCTGTTTGAAAAGTTCTTCAGAAGTATGTTTGTAAATAGATACACGCTAGCAAGTAAGGTGTAAATCATACAACGGTATATGCTGACTATTGCCTTTAAAATATCACTTGGACATCCAAAATTGAAGATAATAGCTTGGAAATAAAATGGTTCGAAGTTACTTTATTGATTTAAAAACACAACTAACAGTTATGACAGTGCAAAGTTTGCCATCCTAATTTTCTGATGGCTAAGTGATTTTTGCCACTGAGAGAAATCGCTGTTTTTGACGAGATACTTCGTCTTTATTCAAGAATTCTTCTTAAGTTAAAAAACTTATCTTCCGTGTAGATAAATATTGTTGGCCGATAGAGTCGATGAACTTGAATTCAAATTATTTTTCTTTCGCAAGATGCCTATCTTGGATGTAGGTAGGCATCACTGTATTTTCAAACGGACCTTATTTCAGCTCAGCTAGTACTTTTCTGGGGCTGATTGTCTATTGTCAAGAACAATCTGTTCTCGACTCAATTTTACAGAAATTTTATTGACTTTGATTCCTCTTAAAACCTACCCTTTTTTGAATTCAAGTTCATCAACACTATCAGCCAACAACATCTATTTACACAGAAGATAGGTTTTTTAACTCAAGAAAAATTTTTGAATAAAGATGGAAGTATCTTGTCAAAAACGGTGATTTCTCTCAGTGTGGAGTATGCCTCTGGAAAGAACAAAAAAATTCCATGCTCAAAAGTAAATTTTAAAAACTCAATTAAAAAAAAACTTAAAATCTTCATCATTTTTATTGTTCAAGCACGAGAAAATGATTATAGGTTAATAGTAAATTCAAGGAAATAAAAATGTTAAAAATAGAAATGTCAGGATTCATTGTTCATACAAAATATTAACTTCGACCCGAAGGGTCATTCTTAAAGAACTTGGACACCATGATGTAATTTTGAATCAAATTGCCGATGATTTCAATAATTTAACTTAATATTTGATTATTATTGATAATATTAATAATTCCAATGATTTATTCGATTTGACTTGTTATTTTAATTTCAAATCAATAAAATTTTGATTGTAGATTATATCAATCAAGGTTTTTTTATTAGCTGCTAACGAAAATGCTATTACTTAGTATTCAAAGTAGTTGAAAATCAATAATTCAAAAAAGTAAACAACGTTAAACCACGTACAGTTGTGACTTCCCGTGATTTATGCTTGGTTTTTAATATCCCAGTAGCATTATTTTTAATATCCGATAACCCCTCACCTTGACATTTGATTTTTCCAAAAAATTAATGGAAGAATAAATTGCAAAAAAAAAAAATCACAGTTTAGATGATTAATTTGAAAGAAAATTCTAAAAAATGTAAATAACGACAATTTTAATAACTCAGAATCAACCTCAGATGGAGCATTTATTACTTTTTTCAACTTCATAGTCATTGTTCATTAAGTTTTTAATATGTGCCAAAATTTCGTTACGTTTTAGTAAATATGATTAGATTCGTATATTATGATATTTTAAAACGCATAACTTTGTTGACAGAATAATGTCGTATAATATTATTTAATTTTTTAATTTCATAAATCCCATGCGTTAGGTAACTGTTGAACTTGTTGAGCGAAAAATTTTACGATGTAGCAAATTTTCTTTCGTAAAAAAAAGCATTGAATTTAAATATAAACGAATCAATTGGATGATGGAACATGACTAGATTTTAATATAACCTACTTGTTGATTTTTAGAAATAACATTCTTAAGTTAAAAAATGAATTCTGCCGTCTAGCAGCAAATCAATAGTAAACCAAAATAATCGATATTGTTCTATTTTTTTATCTGTTCTTTTCATGAGAATTTTCATTTGAGAAAATATATTGTAATATGTGAAAAGAAAATAAATAAGAAACACAAAATTCATTACTACTTGACGTGCAACTGTCGGCTGGTTGACAAAACTTGACAATATTTTTTGATTCCGGATTTCGAAATAACATTATATTATCAAAAAATAATAATATTCATAATAGAAAGAAAAAAAAAAACAATATTCAATAAATAATTTGATGATTTCGGTTTTCTATCCATAAAAAATAGCTCATTTCATAACATGAAAAGTTCCTATTGTAAAATCGACAAATTCATTATAAAATCTAGTTTCAGAAATGAAGGTAGTGGGAATGAGATGTAAACTTTCAAAGCGTAGTAAGCGTTCTTGGAAATTTTCACATTATTCTCACTGTCTCTAGTGTTATAAATTATAGTCTGATACATGTACTCATTCAGCTGTTGGACGATCCAGAAATTTTTCTATACACAAAGAGTTGTGTGTACAAACAATCTCATCAACGTATTTTTTTGCGCCCATTCCTTCATCCCAGTTCGGCAAATATTTTTTTTTTTTTCAAGAAATATCGTGAGTTATCGAAGATCAACAAAATTATTTCTTTTTAATAGTGAAGATCAAAAATAAAAAAGACTGTTTGAGTAATAGAACTGTTGTACTTAATGAGGTATGTGGATATGTAATTAGAAATTGGGTTGAGCTATTCCAAATAATGGAATTTAAAATCTATAAAAATTCTGTTTTTTTTGTTGTTTTACTAATTATTTAAGTGAGTTTAAACTTAAGTTATTCCATTCAGAATCCATGAGTACATTAAGCTAAAGTTTATTATGTTAATTTACCAAGAGTGGCCTTAAAAATAGCTGAATACAAAAAATTTTTTTTTGATGATTTTTATGAAATTACAAACAGTGATATATTTTTGTGAACTCATTGTGTATTGTTTAAGCGAAGAAAAAGACAAAAGTGATTTCATATTTTTATATTGTTTGACACAAACTGATTTGTCAATTTTTCTTTATTAAATCATTTTTTTCATTGCTCTATAAAACGTATTGGCGTCGGTGAAGAAGGCCGTTATCTCACTTCGCCACACTTCTCGCACTTTACTTTGCTCTGTGTTTTTAATTTATCGTTGTTCAAACCCACGCTGAGGTAGAATAGAGAAGATGTGTAAAAAGTAAGATAACGGCTACTCTATTACTGCAAACGCATATTAAAGAAAGCGTAAAAATGCATGTGAGAGGAAAACACGTATATGACACATCTGCATAAGTAGGGTTTTTTCTTACTCAAAGCGTCAGAGAAAGCCCTGCTTTACACACTTGTATTACAATGTACTATGATTGTTATGGCATTATCACATACTCAGAAATATAAAAAGCTATGTAAGGGTTATTAGAATTATAAGATAATGTTGTAAATTGGCCGTAGTCTAATTAAAAACGTCAAAGAAAAAAAATTGTTCGATACTGCCATAGATGAAAGAATGATAATTGAGAAGTGTATGTTATGAAATTAAAAAGAATACATGAATTCTGTTTTTGTAATAAACGAATTGTTCACTTATTTTCCTATTTCACAAAACTTAGTTTTCTATATCAAATTAGTTTTTTTTAATACATTTTAGCGTAAAATTTTTCTTTAACGAGTAGTTGAATTAAAAAGTATCGCATCCATGCAGTGCTTGGTCGAACATTTGCCTATGTCATTTATGAGGACGAGTGAGTGGGAAAGAAATTGATACTTTTGAGAAGAAGCACTTATTTATTCGTCAACTTATGTGTGTCTGTGTGTTTAGCAAATTCTGTGAAAGTTTAGTATGTAGTTGACCATCATTATTCATTACAGTTTTCATAATATAGAAGGCATTACAAATGTGAAGTCATAACAGGTGATAATAGCATGAAGTTTCACATTTTTTGGTATTTTTGTTCAACAATATACCAGCACTTTTGTATTTTTTCAGGCAGAATCAGACATGAGTACTCAGACTGGTGGTAAGTAGTGTAGTTATAAGAGGTCTGAACGACGATAAACTGCAAGATTGTGAGATAGATGGGTGGGCGGTAGTTAAATAAATTTCTGGCAAGAAATGAAGGAAAAGAAATATGGAAGGTAATATTTTTGAATTTCAAAGCAGCCATTCTCTTTTTCTAAATTTGCAAAAAAAAGTATTTGGGGGAGTCTTCGACGCCAAAACTTCTAAGTGTGGTTTCCACGGATATCGTTTATTTATGAAAAATTTATAGATTACTTTTATGAAGATGAAGCTGGCAGCTCAGGCTAGCAGCTGAGATGCCAGCGCGCAGAAACGAATTGGCACAAGGGCACCGAATATACCAGTTTTTTTATCTTTTCAGCCTAATTACGATTTGACCACTTTGGCAAAATGAAAAATTTTTACCATAGCTAGCCGTTAATATTGTTTAAATAATGGATGAATAAAATTTTTAGAGAAGATGTTCTAACATAAGTTTTTTTTAAAAGAATCAACAATAATTATTTACCTAAATTTTTAAATAATAAAAAAATTGATAAAAAAAAGTCTCCTTAAAAATTTTTATCCTTCTATTATCTAAACAATATCAGAAGCTATCTATAGTAAAAATTATAGAATTTGTTTATTTTCCTAAATAATTGGTTAAAATGTCATTAGTCTAGATCATTTTTTTTTTTTATTGTACTTACATTTTAATCGCTTTGGCAAAATAAAAAAGTTTTGAAATTTTTACCATAAATAGCTTTTAACATTGTTCAAATAATAGGAATATAAAATTTCTAAGGAGACCTTTTTTTATCATTTTTTTTATTAATTAAAAATTTAGGTAAGTTTTGTTGTTCATTATTCTAAAAAAACTATGTGAAAACCTCTCCTTTAAAAAGTTTTATTCATCTATTATTCGAACAATATTAACAGCTAGGGATGGCAGAAAGCTTTCAAAACTTTTTATTTTTCCGAAGAGGTCAAATCGTAATTAGGCTGAAAAAATAAAAAAAACTCGTATATTCAGTGCCCTTGTGCCAATTCGTTTCTGCACGCTGGCATCTCAGCTGCCACCTTTAGCTTCATATTATTATTTTTTTTTTTACTTTCTTCGCTCATGCGTATTGTTTATATCAAAAACTAACACCAATTCCTACCACAAGGTTTACTGATTTGGGAAAAAAAGCTGTTAGAGAAAAGGTATAACTAGAAATGGAACTTTTGGAGACGTGCAAACTCTCTATTGTAAAATCGTTGAAGATTATGAAAGGGGTTTGATTATGTTCCATCGACTTGCTTTTTGAAAATGGCTCAATGACGAATAGATGGACGTCGGTGTGAACTCGTTGAAACTTGGAAAAAATCAAAAAGCCCTGTGGTCTAGGGGGCAAGGCATTTGCCCGGGAAGTAAGACTTGGGTTTCTCGGCGCGAAACTTCTTATTTTTTCAAGTTTCTGTTTTTTTTTAGAATATAATATCAGATGTACTGGAATTCAGAATGATAGCATCCCATGGTGCTGCCCATGGCGCCTTATCGTCGATAAGAGCCTTTCTAATACTCATGAGTCTCTCAATATTTTATCCAGTTTTGGCTTGCTTTGCCAAGTTTGAAGTAAAGGACTTTTTTGAATTTAGAAAAAAACTGAATTTAGCTTAACAATTTGCCCGATACAACCTGTTTAATCTATACAACCTGCCAACCAACATAACCAGCAAAGCCAATACAATTTGCTCAAACATTTGAATTTGTACTAGCTGGCTGCTGATCCGGTGGTCAGAACAGCAGCCATAAAAACAGCTAACGAAAACTATACACGATCCGTTACGTTGCTGTGTCCACTGCCATTCAATGACGTCACACCAGTTCCAGAGCAACAATAATTTAATTTAGTACTAATATTTTATGTAATTTGTTATAGAGTTTAAAAAAAAGAAAAATAAAACCCAAACCAAATCCTTATCCATTATATGGCAGGTCATTTGAGGTCTCACCAGTAGCTCAATGTAAATCGTAAATCGTAATGTAAAAAATATCTTATAATTCAATAGATGTATTTTCAATTCTTTTTAAAATTTAATTTATTGTCATTGTATAATTACTAGATTATTTATAGATAATATAGTGTACTGGCCAGGTTTTACCATGGTTTTCCTGAGCCTTTTACGGAATCGGGTACATTTAGAAAGACGATGCCATGGGTGCTCAAGCACATCGCATTTGCAATGACCTAATCTTGTAAATATTTAAATTAAAAATTTGTTAATTATAATTTACACTAGAATAATCGATAATGTGAGGGTTGATCGCATACTCTTTCAACGGGGGGAGTATGTTCCGTCGGAATGTACATAGAGAGAGCGTAAAGAGAGACTTAAAATAAAATAAATTTTAAGTCAAATAAAATAATAAAATAAAAAAAAAGAATATAATAAATTTGTAAAGAAAAAGAAAAATAAGAAACATTAAATAGTTTTACTGGTATTTTGTCTTCAGGTTTAGGTCATAGCATGTGTATTTTATTTTCGGTTTTTTTATTATTACATTTATGTTATTAATTAATTTTCTGAATACTTTTTTGAGTTATTTGATTAAGCGATTTGCGTAATGTTAAATGAAACTGATATTCTTTTTTACTCCAGAAACAATTACTATAACGCCTTTATTCGATTTATTATAAAATATTTTGGATATGGCCAAGTTGTAAATATAGGCTGATCTATTTTGTTTCTTTTCCAATCGATGATGCTTGATTAGAAGACTCCATGATATTTTTTTCCAATTTTTATATGCATTATTTTTTTTTCCATCCGAAGAAACGTATTGTCAAAGATTGTTTTTTAGAAATATATTTGAAGTAATCAACCGATTTGCGTGATGTTAAAAAAAACTGATATTTTTTTTATTCCAAAAACAATCGCCATAAAGTTTTTCTATTTGTAGCCGTTATCCGGTTTGATATGGCCCAGTACAAGTATAATAAGGATAATTTGCTCCGTTGTATGAACAGTAATGTTCGTCTGCTGGTAATAAACCAAATCGTGGTTATGTATTTTTCGAATTTATAATACAAGGTTCTTGCAAATATTGCTGTTAAAATGTACGTTTCTATTCCCCTCTAACGTGAACATTTCTACCAAATTTTCCAATATTCTCGATGAATGATGGTAAAGTTTTGTAAAGTACTTCGGATCTCTCAATCAATTATATGATAATTTTTTGTCAACCAAATAATTCGTTGACAAGCCTTTTCTCTAGTTTTGAGTACTCACATGGTGGACCAGTCACACAATGACTAATAAATTTATCGTACAACGTCAAGACAGATATTTTTTTTGGGGAGTATTTATTTTTAAATCCGACATAACACTGAAAATCAATAATTGAAACTTCCGACATGATTAGGACTGAACAACATCAACTAAAGTAGCTCTATGTATATACGAATACCCCTCCTGAATTTCCATAACCTAATAGTAACTGACGTGTACTATCGATTCCAATAAAATAATCAAACTCGGCATACATTATAGAATTTATTGATCGAGATTTTGAATGTGCAACTCTTAGATCGAGTTTTGCACGACGTATGATGAGTATGGCTTTGAAAATGTTTACTCCATACTTTCCGTCGTTTGTGTTGTCCATTCAACAAAATCTATTCTTTGATCGTGTTAAAGTTATTTTCATCTCATCCGACCGTCACTTAAACACCATTCAATAAAAATTTATTTCGAATAAAAAAATCAACATGCTAATGACCAAGCTTTTCAAATCGATTACGATTAGTTACGAAATTTGTTCGATCTTGTAACCCTTCATTTTGTACTTCAGCAGCAGCTCCTACTAAAGCCTCCATAAAACCTGGAGTATCCAAAAACCATAGCCCCAGTTGTAAATGGCTACTTGATGCATCCGATCTATAGTTTAATAATCTTTCAATATATGCACGGTAAGGGTCTGAACTGTTAGACCCAAAGACTAACTTTTGATTAAATAAAAACGTCACATTGACCAATCATTCGATGATTGATGTATGTACGTCATTGTATGTAAAAAATTATTTGTCACACCAACAGCATCGCGGGCAATAGCAGTACCATTTTCTTTCGTAATTTTACATCTTATCTTTAACATAGTATGTGCCAGGTATATATTCTTTTCCATTAGATGGAACATGAAATTCGATTGGTGAATCCTCTGTGAGCGTTGTAACTGAGCTAATAAACCGAGTGAGACTCTTCAATAGTAGTCTGAGTCGGTGGTATTGTAAATGAATCTCATTCAGATTTAGTACATTCACAAGGATGGCTATAAAGAAAAGACATTATGAAGAGAAAATATCAATTGACTTTTCTTTTCCTTTGGCTTACAATTTTTTTTTTTTTTTTTAGAACTTTCTTTTTTTTTCTACTACGACCTTTTTGATTTTTTTTTCTCTTGGAACGTTGTCTTCCAGAATTTGTACGTTTACGACTGGTAATTGCTTTTTGTCGTTTACTTTTATTTATTAATTTATCCATAAATTTTCTTTACAATTTGTTATCAGATGGTGTCAAATGATTGTCAAGTGAATCTTTTAAATTAGCATGACGAGTGATGACATCACCCAAAACATTCATTCCAACAGACAATAATTCCTTTATAACTGGTTTCAGTGCACTACCGGTTAAAGGTAATACACCTCTATGAAGACCACCGAGAAAACCTCCTATTCTTTGACCACGTTGATTTAAATATACTTGATGAATAAGTGCCCTACCACCAACTCGATTTTCGTAATGCCTTATATACATTTTAATCAATTTTTAGAAAATGGAGGCTTAAGAACGATGGATCGTATGCGAATGATATTGGAACACCAAAACTATCTTTTATATCTATTGTCAATGTATTAAATGAGTGACGTAATAATGGGAAATAATATGGTTCAAATTTTTTAATTAACGACGCGCCATATTGATAATTACTACAGTCAAAAGGAACAACTTGAAGTACTTGTTTATTAGACAAACTAATAATATGAGGAGAAACAATATTACAACGCACATACAAAGCTGACGGAAGTCTACGTAATACGCTTGCTGGTGCATTTCCTTTTAAAACCCGTTGCATTTCGGTAAAAATAAGTCTTTCATCTTGGTTCATATATCCGAAAATATTTTTATGTTGAAACTATCATTATCAAGATCAATATTAATTATTCCTTCATCTTTATTCGTCCATAGAAATCTGTTTAGAAAGACTATTTCACTGAATCCAACTGCCCACTTTCCTTCAAGATTAAATACTCGATATAATTGTGTTGTAAATGCACCTGTTGTATTATTTGGGTAATATTGATTATTTTCTTACTCACAAGTGTTAAATAAAAATCTTTATTGTACATGATCTTTCAAATTACTTGCTAGTACCTATTTATCAGAATCACTGAAATAATTTTTCTATCTAACAAGATGTTCTTTTTTCTTTCCTTTGGCTCGGGTGTCCAAGATTTTTTCAACAGATATTCTTCATTCATATTCTGATTTACTCTAGTTGTTTCTTGTTCATAGAAATAACCTTAAATCTCTTCACTTTTTAAATCTTATTATAAGCTTGTTTAATTTTTGGTAAGACTTCGATATAATGATGAGTTTTTTTATACGTAAAATAACAATAAATTATATCTTTAAGTGAACGATTTACTTGTTCAACTATTGCCACTTTTATATCGGGATTATGTGCTACACGGAAATGAATTTTAACTTGATTCAATAATTTTGTACATTTTTATTTAAAAATTCTTTACCTTTGTCTGATTGTAAAACCAGTGGTCGACGTCAACTACTCAAAAAATTTTATCGAGCGCTTGACATACAGTATCGCCTGATTTATTAATTGAACGTTCAACCTAAAGATATTCACTGAGTACAGCTATGACAACTCATAGAAATTTATAGCCATCATTATAACTTTGTAACGAGGTCAAGTCAGCTAAATCCATTTCCCAGAGATCATCTACATCGGGACAAGAGTCATTTCTGTTGTGCTAAAGTACCGTATTTAGGCTTCACGTTGAATTAAGACAGTGTTCAGGTTGATCTACAGAAAATCGATGCGGTAATTATCCAGTACGACTCAATATCTAACAAGTTCATACCAGACTTTGCTTTATGGGTAGATATTTCCTGAGCCTGGGACTTTCGAGCTTTATAACTTTTTTTTCTTCACTGAGGCATATTTTGTCCACTGTATTCCACGCGTTTGCGTGCGCAAAGTAGTACTTTACCCCATCTGTCGAGTTAGACGCATTTAAAAAGTCTCCAGGCTACTAAGTTGCTTTATTTAGGCTGCTAAGTTGCTTTATTTAGGCTTCTAAGTTGCTTTACCAAATATTTTTATAACTATACCTAGTACTTTATGTAATAGAATTGAAATTATGCGGCAGTGCTATCTCTTGTGATAGAACGTAGCTATTTTATTCTATTTTTCTTAATTTTGTGTGCGTTGTATTTGTATGTGTGTATTATTGTTTATTATGACATCATGTGCTTGGACATGCTTGAACTTGTTGAAAGCAGTTGAAAGTGATGTTACAATAAAAAAAATTGGTGTGATAAAAAATAATTATTTTATAAAAATGAATACCATAATTGACGAAAGTAGTGAATATAGTAGCGATGACTCAAACAGAAATGATGATAATATACAAACAAAAATGAATAATAAAACCTGTGATGAAAATAAATGTGTTGATAAAATCAGTGGTAAAGTAAACAGTGTTTCACAAAGAATAATTGACAACGTCCAAGACGAAGATAATGATGATAATTCACTAACAACACCTGATGATATCATAGTAAATAATGATAATGATGAAAGTACACCACAAGAAATACTCGATGAAGTTGAAGCTATTAAAATGGAATTACTACCAAAAATTTCAAGGAATAAATATGATGCCGAATATAAGAACTTTTTATCATGGAAAAATAAACAAAAAAATGGAAAAATAAATGAAAATTACATGTTTATTTACTTTAAAGAACTACAAGCATCATTTGCAGCATCAACCTTGTGGAGTAAATATTCTATGCTAAGATCCACAATACAAACATATAATGGGATTGATATTTCATCACATAACTTATCAAAAATGTTTTTAAAAAAGTCATCAGCTGATATTCGTGTTAAAAAATCTAAACAATTTGCTGCAAATGATATTGAAAAATTTTTACTATCAGCACCAGA
>JAPYYR010000330.1:0-69780 GCA_030523065.1 Aphidius colemani
CTATGATGATTTTATGTGAAAAATATTGAAAGTTGCTTTTCGTCATGGCATATAAATTTGCCATGTATCTACATAGGACAAGGTGAATAATATATTATTCTTCTGTCCATTTTCTCCATGCACATGCAGTGTGATTCGCTTTTCGATTTCATGTAGATAGAAGAGCTTTTTTTATATATGTCATGTAAGAGAAGGGTAAAATAAGGATGAGAGAGGACCAGTTGGGTTATGAGGATATAGAAAAATAAAGAAATAAAAAAAGCAACTTTTTCAAAAGTTTTCTTGAAAAAGCAACTGGAAAAGAAGTAGAAATATAAGTAAAAAAGAAGAAAAGCAAAAAAGAGATTAGAAAAATGTCTTTCGTACGGTCGACATGGAACTTCTGTGACGTATTTGAAGACCGATAAGCCCTGAGAAAATATATTCTATGCCCGATTGTCACTCCGTCAAACTTTTATTTATTTATTTTTTTTTTTCTATGTATTTTTATTATTACTACTATTTTTATTTTTATTTATTTATCAAGCAAAAAGTCACTCCATATATTTTCTATACTATTTCCCTATTTTTTGTTACATCATTTCTTTTTTATACACTTTCTTCCTCACGTCGATCAGAAACACGATAGACTACACGATTTTTTTTATCTTTCTTATGTTGTTTTATTCAATTACATATTTTTTACTATTTTTTCTTTATTCTGTATCCTGTGTATCTTTCTCGTCTATCCCACATGTATATATATATACACACATTCTGATGTTTATTTTATTTTTTTTATCAATATTTTTTCAGTGCAACCAACGTGGTTGCACACACACTAAAAGAAAAAAAAATGTCACCACCTAGGAAACTTGCGGCTTATTTTCACAACAATATATGTCTCATATTTTTTGAATTATTATTTCTTAAATGCTCTTTATAAATCATAAACTCTTATAAAATTTATATTAAAAAAATATTTATATGACATTTTTATCAACAAATAAAACGAAAAAAAATAAAAAAGTTCACATCTCGGTTTCATAGAAGAATAGAAGAAAAAAAATATTTAAAAAAATTGTAATATACACATAGACACTCAACACACTGGTAGCTCAAGAAATAAATTCGATATTTTTCATGAACTGAACTCAATCTCGATGATAGACGGGCACGCGTGCCAGAGCTTTTGAAGACTTAATAACCGTCTTCCTGTAACTGGTGTAGAAATGCCGGTGTGAGTTATATACCACTAGCTGATATAGTGTAGCCTCTTTTTTTCCCTTTTTTTTTCTTTTCTATATACTATATTGAAGGTGTGCCATATAGTCTTCAACTAAAAACTACTACTTTACACATACCAAATGAATTTAAAGAATTTAACGGTTGTAAGAGTTTAGATGGGCTTGGATTATGAGCTTTTTGTGTTGCTTTATAGAAAGAGGGTGCAGTAGTATTGCGTGATGTGAGTTGAATGCTTGTTTATTGATGATTTTACATTTTCAGTATGGTAATATACTAATTTTTAAGCTTTTTATTTTTTTAAATATTGGAAATATAAGTCTTTAAATCAACAACAGTCAATTTTCGTTATGTTAAAATGAATTCTTTGATCTGAATTAAAATAAATAAAAAATATATATGACAGAGCCATTTCAATATCATTTTCTCATAAATTATATTGAAATGAAAAATAATATAGAGAGCTAAGGTGAACAATCATTTTTTTTTTCTTTTTTTTTTATAGATTACGCTGGTCGTTTTGAGTCGTTGTGCCATATAAAAGAGGTTGCTACACCAAAGAAGAGACTGTAGTCCATATAATATCGTTGATATTATATAGGTGGATATATTGTATGAAGCAAAGTCTCAAAGACTAAACTATATATATTTGAAATAGAAATTTCACATCGTCACTTGTGGTCTGTGTGTGTGTGTATATTAAAGTTGGTAGTCTCACAACGATTTTATCCCACGATAGTGCACTTGGACTCGACAAAAACGATAAAACTAAATGACCAACGATTTCACATTGAAACCTTAAGTCAATATATTCTCGTTTGTATATCTTAAGAATCATCACAAGTGGGCATTTCAAAACGATAAAATAAAAATTGAATGATTTATTTTATGACAATAATATATATAAACATAAATGAACATGAAAACATTGAAAATTTGTCGATACGTAAAATAAAATGACTATTTTATTTTTTTGCTCTTCTCATGATATATTATCATAATAAAAAATAGTAAAAGTATTTACATGATTCATTTTTGTTTGCATATTTTTTTTAATTTAAAAAAAACCTTTTTCATTTGAATAAATATTTCAAGTATTTCTTTGTGATAAAAGTAATTGAAAGTGAAAATTGTGTCTATTATCACGAGATTTTTTGACAGCAGTGAATTTAATGGTTTGAAAAAAAATGAAAAAAAAAAACCTCTGGCTATATTTGGGGCGGCAAATAGTTGACAGGCAAATGCACGAAGCCGTGTAAATATGTCCAACAGAGAGGCGAAAGTGCCAGAAACCTGTCGAGGTACTTTTGAATCATCTAAATGGTAAATATGTATTTTGAACGAATAGCTATGCATGTATAAAAGCCCCCAAGTGAAATAGTAGTTGTATATGAAAATAAACCAAAAAGAGTATGTAGAGTCTAAAGTATATCTATTGGACACCCGTGAAATTTAAATTTTTACTCTTTCAACGACGCGAGGTTTCGTCCATTTGCTCTCTGTCGTAAAAGAAAAGTAAAGAACTTGGAGTCGGCTCAGACAGCTCGAGGAGAGCTTCAAAAGCTTGTTTGAACGTTGCTACTACTACAGTCTGGCAATCCGCCATTTATATCCGCTGGAAAGACTCGAGACTCTTTTCAATAAGCTATCCTCCTTTTTTTTAATTTCAAAAAAATTATTCTCAATCACATATATTTCCTTAGGATAATTTTTTTTCAACAAAAAAATTATTTAGGTCATCAATTTGTTATGAAGAAAAAGAAAAAAAAAAAATTAAATTATCAAAATAAAATACAAAAAGAAATATCTAATTTAAATTTCTTTGTAAATTTATTTAAATTTTTTTTTTTTTTTCTTTTTGCTCAACTTTGAATTTTTGAATGCAAACATTCATATTGAATGACTTATTTATTCAACTGTAAGATACTCAAAAAAATTTGTTTTTAAAGCAAAAATTTATCATGATGATATTTGCATTGAATTAATTTATTTTTATAATTTTCAAGTCCTTTAACATTTTCAAGGATGCACCGTTGATTTGAGTAAATTTTTCATTTTAATTATTTTGTTATTATTTAATTTTATTTCAACTCAATGCCAAGCTTTTATCTCATTTTTTTTTTTTTTTTTTTTGAAAGTAGTGAGCAAAGGAAAACACGATTGTAATTGAATAAGTTAATTAAATTTTTATTTTCAATAAAAGTTTGTCAAGCTTTTAAATGCTTCAAATTTTATTTTTATATATTTTATTTTTCTCCTTTTAACAAGTGTTTATTTTTTATTTCGATTTGTACTACTCTATATATCTAGAGTCTATCAAATTTTGTATTAAGCTACTGTCTCAAGAGCCCATTCAAGACTTGTCGTTAATACTTGACCGCCCGCTAAGATTCCACTAAGTTCAACTCGTCTTTTAAGACTGTCATTTCCTCGACTGTTTGTTAAAAAATAAATGTATATATATAAAAAATAAATAGCTTTAGTTAATTACCACCATGACGAGTAACAGTCTCTATTATTCACACTGAATTCATCTCAAGCAAGGATTAAACAAGGGGTGTAGAGAAAATGAACAAGACAAAAAGGGTAGTAAAATACAGAGAATTGAAGATGTCTCTTCTTAATTGAAAATGCAAAGATTTTAGAGAATTTACTGAGCGAAGTAGCACACTAAAAGAATAAAATAGATAAAAAATGAAATAAAATGACAAAAATAAATAAATGAAAATAAAAAATAAATCAAAATAACGAGAGGATGAACAGTTGGCTAATTTTACGGACTGTAAGTCTATCGAGGGGACGAAATAAATCCAGTTTATTTAACGCTTGGTAGAAAATTATTCATATATTAAAACGAAATGTCAATTTTTCAGTTTCGAAATGAATTTTTTTTTAAATAAAAAAAATAAAGTACATGCTATAATTTTTGTTAAAATATTATTTTGTTTTTTTATTGACCGATGATGCTGTACATCATGATGGACAGTTTAACGAAAAATACCAGTAAAAAAGTAGTATGTATAAACGTTCGATCAGACTCCCGATGGATTTCTCATTGGTCTTTTTACACGACCACCGGGACAATGCCTATGAGGGAGGGTATTTTTCAGTATTTACCCTGAAGTAAATAAAAAATAAAACAAAGAAAAATGACATGATATAACATTAGTTTCTTTTTTTTATCTTTTGATATCTCACTTTACATCACGGGGCAAGAATAAAAGAATAAAATTAAACAGAAAAAATAAGTATAAAGCGTGGAAAATTAAAATAAAATTACAGAAAGAAAAAATATGTTTTATATAAAATAATAATAATATCCGGATTATATTTATCAATGTGCTTGTAAATTTTGTAGTGAAATTAAAGCTTAAAAAATGAGAAAATTATTATTGTTTCAGACTATAAGCTCGCGTTGTTAGTATCCGCAATATTAAATTGCAAATATCGTGTACTTTTTTCTTCCTCTTCTGTTTTTAATTTCGAAGCATTTGACAGCGTATCAATAAATAGAGAAAAAAAAAAAAAAACAATTGCAGTCTCAAGAGTAATCTCAGCTTACTAATGTATAATTTCTTTTCTCTTTTTTTTTTTTTTCAATTTCCAAGTAATTGAAAAAAGAAATAACAGAGTGATAATAATCGTTGAGAAATTATAGAAAAAAATTTTTTTTTATAGCTATTATCAGTACTGATATTTAAAAAAAAAAAAAAAAAAAGAAAAGTTTTTATAACCAATATTATTTTTTATTACTTTTTGTTCCGACACTCACGCAGTATACTGTTATTTAATTGAAAAATTAAAATATAATTCAATTGTAAGATAAAATGTTAAATAAATGTTAAATAATTAAATATAATTGTATATTAAGTACAAATGAAATAAAACAATTATATATGTGACAAATGAAAAAATTTAATTTAAAAATTTTTATAAAACTTATTGTCGACAATCAAAAACTTTACTGTACACTTTATCCATTAACAATGATTATTCATCTCTCTTTTACCTTTTCATACAACAATAACAAGTAAATTTTCTCTGTCTTTATTATTTAGACAGTCAAGAAATTCACAAAGTTTTCAAAGACAAAATTGTGGCAAAGTAAATCCGTAGGTAAAAGCAATTGTGAATTGTTGCAAGACTATTATAGAAAGTAATGACGAGAGCAGAAAATAAATTTCACATGACGTCTAGAAATAATAATAATTTACCTAAACTATGCGTCTATATTTTTCAAAGCACTATCATCTAATTAGTTAAATTAATTATCGAAAAACTTTTTATAAATATAATTTCTCAATTAAAAAACAGATATACTTTTAATTTTTTAAAACGTCCGAGTATTTAAATGTAAATATAAAAATATATATTATTTTTTAAATTACATTAAACACATAGAGCTTATAATTTTACTTTAAAGCTCCATTTAAAATATGAGAATAAAAAAAATTTTTAAAAAATGATATTTACAATGTTGACAAAAAATAAAAATTATTTAATATTTTTTTATGGCAAAAAAACATAAATAAATGAAAGAAAAATATGTTGAAAGGAAAAAAAAGATGGAAAATCAGTTTACAGTTGAGTTTGAATGTGTGCTGTTTCGTGATGATACTGCGAAAAACTATTTACCTGTCATTTGTCCCAAGGGTGTACAACGTCAGCGTGTATTTTTTTATTTTTTTTTTATAAATATGTTTTTTTTTTGAGGGCGAAAGAGGATGGTACTGGTTCCACTTGTACTTGCAGACCTCTTGCGCTTTTTTTAATTAACGTGTCTCTTCTTTCTCCACTCTTCCTATTTTTGCTTACTAAATTTCATATATAAACAATTCTTTTATCACCACTGTATCTCACTAACTTAAAGTTTAAAACTTGTATATTTTTTTATTTTAACATTAAACCAATCGTCCCTATATTAATAATATAAGCATTAATTTTTAATCGCAATTTTTCGTGTCAACCCTTTCGTGATTAAACCAACATGCAATATTTTATTCATTTCTTGTGAATATTATTTTTTTTTTCTTCTCACTATTTATAAATCTTTTTTTTTCTTTGCTACATTTTTTTTTATTGGGGTCACTATGATTTTATCGCAATGATTTTATCACTTCACATATATATTTTTTTATTTACTTTGTTATGAGATTTTTTTATTCAAACTTTAATTTTTATTGCTTTTTATAAATCAAAAAAACTCGGAATTTAATTTAGACTGTATTTTATGTTATTTATTTAGTTTTTGAGTTTTTATATTGATCCGGGATATGATGTAACATCATGATTCTATATAAATTTTTTTTACAAATATAACGCGGAATGTTATTTTTAATTACAGTTTATGTTACGAGTATGAAATTAAAAAATTTAACAAGTTCATAAAGCAATATGTGTATAATATTTATAACTCGAAAACCAATCAACTGATGATTGGATAAATAATCAAAAACTTTTTGAAAATCGCGTTTTATCCCGACTACCTTTCATTCACACATTTACATCTCAATAATATATTTTTATGTACACAAATATTGTGTATGTATTTCGCGATATAATTTCACAATATTCATCCGACCGAATTCACAATGCACGATAGCAATAATCTATCATAATGTAATTCACATTAACACAATTAAAAAAAATACTATCAACAATTTTATTTTCAATAAATTATTTGTCGATGCCAGTCATGAAAATGATTGGGCTTTTTTTTTTTTGTATATTCCTTTTGACACTTATTTCATCAAATTAAATTTTTTTTTCCGAATAAAATTTATTTGTCGCTTATGGCAATGGTTTATTGAAGGGTTGACGAGTTTTTTTTTTTTTTTGGTTGAAAGTAAACGCGACGATATGTTACGAGTAGTCTGTTTGACTAGTGATAAGAAGGCGGATAGGCACGGCACGCGAGTTCGCCGGCCAACTGAGGATCAACTTGGGTTGGCAGTCACCCCAAAGCCTGAATATACAAAAGTTATCTTTGTCGAATAATGTTCACCTTCTTTGTTGCTCTCTCACAATTTCAGCAAAACGCCCCACGAGGAATTAATGATACGCTTGCGCAACCCCTTCAAGTATGCATGCTGGTATATTCTCTCGAAATATATATACATGTGTATATTATGCAGGATGAGTTATTTTTTTTTTTTTAAATTGTAAGTACTAATATATATTACGTCAATCAACTGGGATATCAAATTTAAACTTATTCATATTAATTAAAATTTATATTAAAAAAAGTATATCATAATTTTGTAATTGTAAATTTGTTAAGGTGTTAAAAAATTTTAATTTTACTTGATAATATTCAAATTTAAATAATTATATGAATAAATGAATTAATTAATGAATAAAAGTAAAAGAAAAAAAATAATTTATATACAAGAATCAACGTTGTAATTAAGTTTTTTGTTCGTTAATTGTTTTTTTTTTTTTTCATGTGAAATAATAATAAATATTTTTTATTAAATTGATTTTTCACTTTGTTTTTTCATTATTTCTAAAAAACTTGTTTTTTATTTTTTTTTTTCTATCAAGAGCACACAAGCCGATGACCAACATGTACTGCAACAATAATAATAATCGAGATACGCACTAACGTGGTCTGCCACTATCCATTTACTCTACCAAAAAAGTCCTCCCCCAGCCCCAGTATATGGACTATGTACCAAATTGCCAATATTATCAGTTATCGGATTATTACCGTAAATTGTCCGCATTTACCTTCACCAACCAAGTTACATATTGCAAACTACATATACACATATCTATATCAAATAACCCTTCTGCTTCATCCCTTATACAGTCAAAATTTTAACTACAATCTTTCTCCCCAGTGTATTTATGTATTGTAATTTTTCTTTTTTATAAAATTTTTATTATATTATATGATCCTCTTTCAACTGATACATTGGGTGCTCAACAAAATACCTAGGTCACCAGGTGCATCTATAGTTCGTGTAAGCATATATTAAATTTTAACTTAACTCTTCTAAAATTCATTTTATATTTATGACGTAAAATGAACAATATTGTCTAGCAAACCAAGATATGCTTTGACAAATTTAACTTGATTTAAATATATGTATTATTTACGTTATTTAATTATTTAAAATTATCAAAAATAAAATTTATATTTATTATTGCAGTGGGAAAATAAAGCCTAATAAATTATGTGTCATCAAATGTTGTATTAAAAACAAACAAATCTTTATACTAAAGAAAACTATAATAACAAAATTTTTAATAACTGTGAAAAATTGCAGTAATACTTGCAAAATATGGTCACGTTTTAAAACAATTTTTACTTAAAATATTATAGATTTAACATTTCATATTTCATCGTTGTTATTTTATCAAATATTTATTTACTTTATTTTTCAATTTTCACTCTATGTATAATTCAAAAAACACTGAAGGAAGAGAAAAAAAACAATAAAATAAAAAAGACGCATTGAATGAAATAAAGGAAAAAGAAAAATAGATGTAAAGAATGAGAAAGAAAACGATGTAATATAAGACGAGCATGGAGAGGCAATACTTTTCTGTAATGAGGATCGGATGAGGCACCATTGCGAATAAGGGATTTTACAAAAAGGCTCTGTGTGCGAAAAGGGGCAAAGTAAAGTAAAAGACGTTTTGTTAATGTGACTGGATGATAATGGAATGAGATGAGTGGGGCTGCAAAGTTAGATCCTATATATACATAAAAGACTTCTATAGTTTAAACTAGAAAATAGAACAATTTATATATATGGAACAAGTAGAATTTTATTCATTTGAAGATCGGTTGAATGACCTTCATGATCATAAGTATAACAAAAAAGATATTCGTACTATGTATATAATATCTATATGAAAATGTTGGATAGCCAAAAAAGAAAAAAAGAGTAATGATGAGAAAATTTAAGATGAAAAGAAAATAAAATAAAGATGATGGTTTTAGTCTTAGTCGCGACGAATCTTGGAGGGTTAATAGTAGTCAGTCGAACGTGCCTTCAAGCTACACTTTATTTTTAAAACATAGGGGAAAAGCCAAAGCACATCTATATCAAAATTTCAACCCTTAATAATAGTACCACATGCTGTATATGTATGTGTGAATGTATATCTTTGTTAATATGTATTTTAGTATGAATATTTCTTTGACTTTGTCTACAGTATATTTTAAAGTTTCCCCTTTGCACTCACTTTACCTACTGAATCTGTCTCGTATGTCACCTATTCTCATCCCTGTACATATTAATTGTTCTAACCTCTTCACTTTATTACAAATATACGTATAAAATTTTCTACTGAGCCCTTTAACACTACACCCTTTTGTATACACGCACATTCTTCTTGACTAAAGTGTTATACACCCTGCACTTATCACGTTTCCTTTAAAGCTTCGCGGCCTGTCAACGATCGTTGCCACCAAGATATAAGTGACTTGAGTTTGAGAAAAGGGACAAGTATATAAAAAAATCAGAGGGCTGATCTTCTTCCTATTTCGTTGAAAATAAAGCAGCAGAGAGAAAATGAGAAAACAATATTATATTTGCATCATATTCCCACTGTGTGCCTGCCTTACTGCGATAATATGTTAATCAGGCCGTTACAATGTTAAGTAAAAAATGAAAAAAGATAAATGCACTTTGACACCCTCGATGGTTGTATTAATGCTAGCCAAGAGACCAGAAAATTATAAAAATATTTATTTATTATTATTGTTGTTTTAAATTATAAAGAAAAAATGATTTATTTTGATTATTTTATATTTATATACAATTTTTTAATGGTGTTTTATTTTCTGATAAAAAGGTAAAGAGAATATGTACGTATACGAGTTTAAAGCACATATTTTATAATATATATACATACGCACTGCTGGAGGATACTCTTATGCACATATACATACACAAATGATTGCACACCCTGGAAGACTGAGGTGACAATGCAATTTCGCAACCTCTCATCCGTCTGTTTTTATCTTTTTTCCCTCGTCGCTCTTGTCTATATATATACACACACATTTTCCTTTTTTTTTGCGTCGTCGTCGTCTTTCTCATATACATATTCTCTGGTACATTGTCTATATAGTTTTAAAAATAAAAAAAAATTTAAACAAAAAAATAGTCTAAAAACAAAAAGCAGCCCGACAAAATATATGTATATATAAAAAAAGATAAAAAAATAAACTAACGTGATACGAGAAAATGTATATAAAGAGATTTTCATTCGTGAGGCGCTTAAAATTTGCACTTTTATAAAGCACAAGGCTGCTTTCTCTTTTACCGAATATAACAAAGTTTTAAATAAAGTTTAACAAGGTTGAGGAAGAACAGAGAGTCATAACGATTATGGACGGATTGGTTGAGTTATAAAATAAAGCTTATAACAAAAAAAAAATCATATTTTGAAATAATTAACATTTGAAAAGACTCAATTCTATGAAAACTAATAATTTAATAGAGCATTCAATTCAACTCGTAGGCGAAAAAATTAAAATACGGATAATATTCCGGGGAGATTGCTTTATCTATTAACTAATTTTCAGAAATTTCTAGCTTTGCGTTCTTCGTTTATTAAATAAGTAGAAAACAAGGAAACGAAGATATGTCTTATGCACGAATTGACTCTAGGCTCATAGCATCCTACTCGACAAAGAAAAAAAATATATGATATATAATCTGCGTAAAGAATGACCAAAACATTCTTGATGGTTATTGCTCTGAACGATCACGGTCGTTGAATTTTTATAAAGTTTTTTGTCCGGTAAAAATCGCATTCACTATTGTCAACCAATTTCCCACTCTATGATTTTTTATTTTCATTTTTTCCCACTGGTTTTTTTATTTTTTTGCATTGAACGTTTCTTGTATTTTTTTCACTGTCCCATATCACGATCTACAAGTGCTTCAAAGTTGAATATGCCCGGTAGCCCGACAATACCTAGGGTTGTATGCCAGTTTGCCTCGATATTACGACTTCATCAATTCAATTTCAAGATGGTCCCTAAAACCTGGAGTTCAGGTATTATATAATATTATGTATGAAAAAGGAAGAAAATAAAACTTGAGGAAAATTCAATCGTTTACTTTTTTCGTGAATATTCTGGACAAGAGATTAAACTATTGAAAAATCCTTATTATCGGTTTGTCGATCAAAAACGCGTTGCTATATTTTTATCCAAAAAATTTGACCACAAAATATACTCTATGAATTCTAGCTTAAATACACGATGAAAAAAAAAAATAAAATAATACATTTCAGTATAAATGAAATCGTATTTTTGATAGCTGAGATAAGTGATGAGAAAGAAAGGAAAAAGTTGAGAGAGAAAAGTGATGAATGCAAGGTGTGTATGACAGAAAATGGGTCATAGGGCGGCAAAGAGATAGGGTAGTGGGTGGCTTGGTAGGTGGGTGGAATAGATGCACGGTTTAACAAGCTCGCGTTTGCCGTGACCATGCTCCATAAGACTTGAAGTCTCTCTCTTTCTTTCTCTTCCGACTTGTCTTTCTCTCGATAAGGATCAATTCAATTACCCATTCAATTACCTCCCTCCAGGAAATCGTGTTGGGACGCAACCACGAAGCCAAAGTTCGATGAGACTCTACTCGTGCTTCTAGCACGTATCAAAAATGTTTATTTTTATTTTTTTAATTTTTTTTTTTTTAAGTTGTCGTAGTTGCAACGAAAGCAACGTCAATATGCTTGACTTGCTATCCTAAAATTGCCACTTTTAAAATAAACTGATGTTACATCTTTTGTCGCATCGATAAAATACACTGTTTTGTAAAATACTAAGATAAGATATGGTTTTTCTTCTATTTTTTATTTTATCTTATTGATGTTTTAAAATTTTTCGGTTAATTTCTTTTTTGTTCTAGACTCTTAAATATTAAAAATTTATACATTCTATTTAAATTTTTATTCGCAATATTTTTTATCAATTTTATTAATTTAATATGCTTTCAAAAATAATTTTGCTCGAGACAAATTAATTTAAATAATGTATTATATAATTTTATCAAGAATTAATACTAATAAATTAAAAAAAAAAATTCTATCTCTACGGAAAAATAAAAAATTAAAACCTCTATATAAATCAAAGCATGAGACGAAAAGCTGTTTTGAAAAATTTATATTTTTAATTTGTAAAGTAATGAACGGGTAAAAGCAGACATATTTTATATGAAAAAAAATTGAATTGAAATAAAAATGATAAATATTGAATTATCACTCATTGAGTCATCATTTGAATCGGGGTTTTATGTATTAAATATTAATAAAAAAAGAAAAAATTATGTGTAAATCGTTAACCACCCTTTTCGCAAATGTACAAAACCATAACAGCAAAGCATTGCCAACGAAGTGGCCTGTGGCTTTGCAAATTATGTGTTATGCTGACTTCTCGACATACTGCAGTATGGGTACACCACGACTCCATTTTGTAAAATGCTTTACTATTGCTATCCTCAAAAACCATACACACTGACATACGTAAATTGCATTAAAATACATACGCAATTTCAACTCACTCTGGTGCATCGAAAATACACATAAACTCTTTCATTTTTTTTTTTCCTATTTCTACTTTATTTTTCATTTCATTTTTCAGTTTTTTATCATATGAAACTTTTCTCATTACAGTAAAAAAAAAAAATAAGAAAAAAAAAAAAAAAAATTCCACAACTGAGTTTTATCAGTTAAATTTAAACTTTAAAAATTGATACTTTTTTATTTTTCTGTTGTAATTTATTATTTTAAAATTAATAAAAAAATGGAATTAAAAAAATTTAATATTTCAATTTGATGATTTAAAATTATTTAATCACGTGTTAGTGTATAAAACAAGTGGATATACCATTGAATGTGTCATAAGCTTTGACCAAAATCCATCAAGGTAATTACATTGGAACGTGAAATCATAGATGACACAGAGCCTCAACAGTGATCCACAAATATCTGAGTTTGTGGGTCCACTGGGATAGTAGAATAGTATATGTATACCAAATCGTGTGAGAGTTCATCAAGCTTGGTTGTTATACCACATTTATAGTTATGTACAGAATCAGAGAAGCTACATGCATCAACAGCATTAAAACAAAAGTGTGTATACGAAACATCATCAGCAATAACAGCAGTAGTGGATTAGTATGAAGGTAGTTGCAATATTCTATATGTACATTTATAGAGACAAGAGATACCCAAAGGCGTTAGTTGTGGTGTTGCGAATTATGTGTGATGTGGGCTCAACGCTGAGGTTTACCTCTACTCTATTGTCCGGGATGCTTTGCGCGTGTATACCATACTCAAGATTCACAAGACATGAGATGACGACTAGGTCAGTGAGAATATAGCCAAGACAACAAGACTTGTATATAATACAAACACATGTATGTCATAAGTACATATGTTAACCAACTTGTCTACCTACTATACAGTTGAATTGATATTCAAAATAAAGACACCCTAAAGTTTTTCATCAGCACGCATGTTGATGATATTTGTCCTGTGACCAAAGTGTTTCTATATTGTCCATCAAGAAATAATTGTAAACGATTAGAATATGTCAAGAGTACAAGAGCAACAACATCTAGCCAATATACAAGCGTCATGACAGAGTGCCAAGAGTATATTTTGACATGATATAGGCTTGTATACATGTACATGCGTACTCTTGACATTAAATTGTGTGATGCTTTTCACCCTGTATTTCGCAATTAGCCTTTGTCACCCTTCCAACAACCAACGCTTGTCCTCTATGTCACACTATATACAAAACCTTCCTCTCTGTCTCACCCTTTCTCTATTTCTTTCTCTATTATATATGTATATTTGAATGCTTTCATCATCTCTTTCTACATTAATCAAGCATCACACGCATGTATATTGCATATGCAAAAAGCTGTTTGTTCACCGCATGTCTTTTTAACAAACATTCTGACATTGAACAAACAGGCATTAGATAAACAATGAACAAAAAAATATACGTTTATTCTAATTATAAAAATCATTTGATTTTTTTTTTCTAGTAAATTAACACACGAGTATAGGAATGTACGGAGATATTTATTGATTAATTTTGGATTGTGTTATAACTTTATGCAATTACAACAGAGTAAAGCAGTAACAAAGCAATCATAGTGGAACCAAATATATAACTGGTTGTATTAATCGAAGGTTGGCAATACGAGTAATATGAGAATTGAGATTGCAAGAGAATGATATTAGTTAGCTTGAGTTGAAAATCAAGCATCACTCTTGGGACGTGCTGGGTTAGACTGATAAAGGACTTATAGCAAGACAGTTTACTAGTATACATAAAGCCTCTATGAAACTCACAACCTTTGATATAGTCTAAAAGGATATAACAACAATAACAACAGTTTACAATTCAAATTTCACGGAAGTTTAAAGCGACGTGTGTGTTCGTCAAAATTTAATGAATTTTCAATGTTTATATGGTATATGTACTATCAACTATACATGATACACACATGTATTATCGATTGATTATGCATGGATAATTTTTTGATCATTAAAGCTTATACTATCATGTGATATTTATTCAATTACATTTTTACACAAATAATCTTCTTAAAAGCTCATTGTGTATCTTGATCCTTTCAACACATAGGTATAATGTTTCTTCGACAACATCTGAGATATTATTTGTGTTTACAAGTTTATTATTTATTTTTAATGTTTAATTTTTATCATTACAAACTTGAAATATATATACGTATATTTGTTGACAGATTTATACAATCGATGTCATTTCATTCTAAGAATCACTCGGATTTTCGCGAAATATCTTTTCCAGAAAAGTGGTCAATAAAATATTGTCCAGGTCAATGATTGAGTTTTATTGTCATACAGGTATTTGAAAAAAAAAAAAAAAACATGATAAACATTTCAGAGAGAATTTTATTATGTAGCTTGGAAAAGCACAAGAAAATATACTGTTTTTTTTTTTGCTGCTTCAGCTTGGCTTGTTCTATTTCATTTAATATAAAAAACTTTGATAATAATTTATAGAAAAATTGTGTACAATCAAAAGTTTCACTATACATGAGAATAGAATCAGTACAATTTTACTTCTTTGACCCTTTGAATAGGAGCTTTAATCGACAACATGAAAGACCTTTTAAAACTTGTTCAACCACATTTAAAACTAATGAGTGTATTTTAAAATGATGCTATCAATTGATTTTGTTACCGATGGGATCATTATCGGAATATTCTTATTTATTTGGAACTATAAATTGTATACATACAAGAGTCTAGGAATAATAATACAACAAGATTATTATCAATTTATTGATACATGAAGAGTACAAGTTTGTTACAGGAAACATAAACTTTCATGTTAAAACAAGATGCACATACAGACAAAATTTTGAGGTCGGTATTTTGTCAAACTAATAAATGGGAAGCTGAACAAGTTTTGAAAGCCAAACAACTAGTTTAAGTATTTGATAATAATTCCGGAAGAAGATATTCTGCAAGTTAAAACTCTTGATAAATAAAAAAAATTTTTTACTTTATTCAATTTTAATGTCAACATTTCACGAGAGATTTTTGTCGTAAATGTCATTAAGAATATAAAGAAAAAATCAGAGTGCAACAGTAAAGTGTACGAAAAATAGAGGTAAAGAAAAAAATGCGTAACATTGTGTTATTCTAGAGTAATGTGATTGAGTTGAAGAATACTGGAAAATATCTAGGACAACGATATATAATGAAAAAGGAAAAATCAATAGCTGCATGCACTTGCGGTCGGACAAAAAAGACACCTCAATGCTCAAATATATTTAAAGTGAATTTACGTTAAAAAAAAAATTATCACAGCCATATCTTTGTATTTATTTTTTGATAATTTTATTTTTGAATGAAAATCATGTATAATGATCATGATATGGAAGCAGAAATTGTGTATACTTGAAAAAATAAAACTGTAAAATCATAGAATTTAAAATTGAAAAATAATTTGATTGTAGTGTAAATTTTTTGAGAAAAAAAAATATTTTACTAAAAATTATTCAGGTAAATATTCAACAAACGTGTTGACAAATGAAAAAAAAAAGTGTTGACATATAAACTTACAACTAGAAAATTTAAAAAACAAACATTCATCTGAATATCGTAAATTGCGAAGAAGCATTACTGATATTTTGAAAAAAGATAAAAAAATTTTCAGTGCACAACTTCACTGAGAAAAAAAATTTATAGTTGGAAATGAAGTCCGCAATTATTAATTGAACAAGTATAATTTTATTGGGCAAAAAAGGAAAAATGTTAACTATAAGAAGTAGAACTTGATCGGAAAGAATTTCGTTAGAATTATGTCTGTATGATGCTAGAGCCTTCACGAGTGCTGAGTTTGAACAGTATTAAATTGTGCTTCAGTCAAAACACACGTCTTAGAGACTCACGCGCATCGTCTTGCCCTAAAACAGTAGTTGAGAAAGCATATAGACTAGATGAGTTTGTTCTTGCACGTGAGAGAAACTATTAGAGAGAACGGGTTTTAATACTCAAGTACAAAGCAAAGTGCTTCATATACAATTTTCATTTTCATTTTTTTTTTTCTTTTAACAAAGTACGAGACGATGTCGGCCGCAGGATCACAGTCGTTGGAAAGTGCAGAAAGCGTGTGGCAAGAACTTTCAGGAATTTAATAAACGCTCATGTGAAATATATATGTGTAGATGCAGAGAATGAGAGACGACATAGGAAAGACGGGCGGCCCAATAAAAGCAAACACCATAGAATGAGAATATTGCACATATTTCTCCATTTCCATTTTCTGTACAAAATTCGCCTAACTTTTAAATTTCTAATATACTCAACGACGGGTTTTCTTATCTCAATTTACCTGACACAAATTGACTCTCTATATTTCATTTGTTCTCATTATAAATTGTATAATTTTCTTATTTAATTTAGTAAATTAAATACTATAAGATATTAAATTTAATATCAAAGAATTCTCAGACACAAGAATTTCACGTCTATAAATGATAGGAGAAGACTATCAGAAACTATTAGTTGGGTCGGCTAGCTGATCTATCAATGTACACTACACATAACTCGGACTGTGGTTACTCTATGTTTGATCGAAGTGTGTATGTATGGCAATGCTTGTGTTGATCAGAGGTAAACTAATAGACCGGTAATTATATTTGTCGTCAATTTCACGTGTAAACAATGTATAAATAGATACGTTATCACTGCTTAATATATTATAAATAATGCAAAGAGAAATAATTCCAAATAGCTTAACTAAAGAGGCACACATAATTACGCATAGCATACACATATGATTGACTTGTCAACATAAAAGCCAGATCAATGGCAGATTTAGATTGAATTTAATGGTCAATATGATTAAAAGTATTTAACAGCAATGAATAAACTGAAACACATGCAGCATTAAACTAACAGTTTCAAAATAATGAATTCCGACACAACTAAATGACACGAGGAAAAAGTTTTTGAGAAAAAAAATAAATGAAATTGTTTCGTGCAACTAATTTGAAAAGACGAGCATGTGGTTTGAAAAAGAAAAAAAAAAAAAAAAAATAGAGCAATAATAAAAGAATAGATGGTGCAAGGTAGCACACGTGAAATCTACGGTTCGTTGGTCTTATCTTGGGTTAAGCAAGGTTAAGTTGAGTTGGTATGAGATAGACCCCACAAGTATTAGTTGCAGCGGGTTAGTACCCTGTCGTCCGAAGCCAAACTTTGTGTGCGACCTATACAGCTTTTCTCCATCCTCTTTAACTTGCACTCACTATATCCAGAGCATATCGTAACAGTCCTGGGAACTCTCATTCTACACCGAGTTGTATTAGAACTAACGCCAAGCGCACTACTCTACCACTAAAATCAGTATTGGTGTTGACCCTTGAACACAACCCCACAATGACCTACGTGTCCTCATGCAAGTTCTTCATTTGTTCACATCATCAGACTTATATATATATACAAATAGTTTTATTTAATTCTGTTTCTATAGTCACGGGAATTCCTGACTTGTCTTCATTAACAGTCCATACCGTATTATCATATGCTTGCATAGGTGTGCAAAACTGGATTAAAGTACATTTATATGTCGTGAAAATTAAATACTTAAATATTACTTCTACTATTATTTGCAAAAAAAAAAAAAATATCAATTCATCCGGTAATAAAGATTAAAAAAAATATTTGAATTATTAAAAATACGTCATGTTGAATAATTGAAAATTAACAATGGTTTCTTTAGATTAGATTACAAAGTTTTCTGTGAAATTGAGATAAATTATAAAAAAGAAAATAGTGAAAGGGAAAAAAAAAAAATTGACTTGAGCATTCATGAATATCTGGCGGAGGCTTTAAGGACATGAATACTCGGGCTGTAGAGCTCAAGAATGAGAGAGACTAGAATTAAAGCGATAAATATATCCAGACGCAGAGGGTGTCTGAGAGCCATTTTACTTTACCAATATATAGATATATATATTAGGTATACCAATAATATACAGTGACCTTCTCTTTTTTATTCATTCTCACGGGATATGATCAAACTTGATCCAAATGGAAATGACATTGCTGGTTAAAGCAAGTCTGTATTTGCCTGTTTCTTATTTCTCGCTCGAGTCAGTACCAGTTTTATCCAGGCACGTATATGATGCCCGCATGTATATGAGTACCTGTGCTAAAATATGAATAGAAAGCTTCATAGAAAATCCCCTGGAGCGTTTTGTATATGTGTTGTTCTTTATAAAAAAAATTGTATATACAGATGCTGTTATATATTTTAATAAATATAAAACCTATACTAATATATATATATACTTTGCTGAGAAGAAAAGCAAGTGAATTTACAAAATGTCACGATTTTATGCTTTCGCTTATTTTCATCTATAATCTAAAAATATACAGTTTTATTCGTCGTATAGCAAGGTTATGTATGAAAATAATTCATGTGAGGTAAATCACATGCAACCAAGTCACTTGAAAAAAATATTTTTTATGGAAATCATCGTTTCTATGACCCTCATACCAATTGAGAACCGCCCCATCTAGTCTAAGCGGTGTGACAAGATTTTTACTGATAAAAAAACCCTCACTTTCTGTCTCACCGAACACACAATACTTGGTTTTTTTTCTTTTTCGTATTATAAAAAGATTGGGCGTGTATCACACGGAACAAGATTGCGTGGTGATGAATTCGCACGATAAGGCGTGAAGGAAGCAGAACACACCCTACAGTTCTATCGATCCCTAAATGATTCTTATCATATTCTTCAAAAACTTGAAAACACTTATTCCCTGGAAAATATTTTACGGAATTTTTTCATTTTATAAGAGTGATATTAAATTAAAAAATGACCTATCTGAACATTGAATTTCGTAATCAGTACATCAACACGCTCATTCATATGAAAATCATGTTAGCATGATGATAAATATCAAAATCAGTTTCATTTGTTGTGTAATTAATTAGTTCATACCTGCAGATGTATATTATACACGTATCGATGAAATAATATCAGGAGTATATCACTTACCTGAAACAAAATAAAAAAAACAAATTAGTTGTAGATTTTTTTTGTCAAAGATAAAATAAAGTAAATTTAATAATTAAAAAAAAAATAGATTAAACAATGAAACGTATATATGAGAAATTGCATTATAAAATATTTGAAATATACATAAGTGCAAGTTGATTGATCACATGTGGTTCTGTATATCAATAAGAATCATAAATTTATCTCTCGATTATTATCGCTTTTAAATTTGTCAGCTAATAAAAAAAATGTAAATAAATATATGATATTATATTTCAATCAAAAAAAATATCAGCAAAGTTGGCGTGTTCAGCGAAACCCCTGGTGAGTATCGAGAGTGAAGTAAATATAAACTATAGAATGAGTAGAAAACTATCGCAGAAGAGTAGACCAACTTCTTTTTCAATCTAGACGAGTGTAAGAAAAAAAAATTGAATCAAGTAAATTACCGAGTTTCTTTTGAAATAAACAAAAATCCAACATCTCCGACTTGTCATAACATTTGAATTCAGTTACTATGAACATACAAAGTATAAAATACCTGCAGCAACACAAATATACCGATAAACAATTTGTCTTTTTCTCATTACATTTTTATTTTATTTCTCCCATATCTTGTTCAATGTCAGTCAGCAAAACGACCACTGCAAATCGTATAAATTATACCCTCCGGAGAAAAATGATAACGACAAATCAAGTTACGAATGTTTCAGTCACGCGAGAAGAATAAATGCCTGTTGACCACACCTACACATACTCCTGGCTATATACTTGTAATGTATTTATATGAAAATAACTTTTTTGTATAAGTAAAAGAAACCAAAGTAATATCAAAAGAATAAGTTTTTTGTTTTATTTTTTGCCACACTTGTACCTACATCTGGAGCCAAGGAAGAAAAAAAAAACTCATCTGGACACATAATATTGATTATATAGACCCAAAAAGGTTGACATATAAAATACGAAGTTGACTAAAAAAAACTTCCACCCATTCACAGCTCATAAAGAAAATTCTAAAAAAAGTTTATGGTTTTTTTTTTTTTTTTTTATTTATACTTTTAGGTCTATCCTTGAGTCCAGCTTGAATGGAACTTGTCAGATCAATTTATATGAAAAAATTCATATGCAAAAAGTGAAAAAAAATAATTTAATAAACAAAAAAGTTTTAAGCTTCCAAGTAATTTACATAAAGGTAAAGATCAAAAAGTGACAAAAGAAATATCACAGAATTTCTTGTAAGTCTAGGGTAAGTTTTAATTCGCGTGTCCTACCCCAACCAATCTGTGCAACGCGTAGTCCTATTGCTATTTAAGTGATAAGCCAAACTAATTTATTTGCGACAAGCTTGGAATGCCATCACGCGAATTCACGACGACAATGACTTGCTTTCAAGTTTCAAATTTCAAGTCTCTTGTGCTTTTGGCAGATGAGAATAATAATGCTTATATACACATTATGAAAATACTGTGTGTATATGTTGCACAGGAGTCAAGTGAAAATCATAGCAATAATAAATTTGATCGATGATGTGAAAGGAAGTCAAGAAGCTAGTGAGAAGCAAGAGAATATACCAAAAGTTGAGGATCCATAGCCAATATAATTTATAGCTATGACATATGACAAGGCTCATATTGCAGATGTCGCGATTAATAGCAGATGAAATACCAAAAATAGAAATACTTAGTCATGATCAATGTACATGATTACTAAAATACAATTTCGAAATAATCATTTTCAGTGCAGTTACCATATTACAAGGCTTGTCTACTTAATAATTATGAGCAAATGTTATAATTAGAAATTTGACTGCTTGTATAAAACCAAGTGAATAAATTAATAATTCATCATTGCTAAAAGGTTTCAGATGTAGAAATGAATAAATAAAATATTCAAACTGATTTTCTATTTTTATTACTGTTATTTTATACTATGCGGGATTTTATATTTTCTTTTATAGTCAATACTTTTTTTAAATTTATTTCCGATGAAAAGAGAAAGCCTGTATGTCAAGAATAAATGTTTATTTTTTCCTGTCCGATTGAACAAGGATACCACAGGCAGCTACAGTATCACAAGATGGAAAAGAAATAAAGCTAATGATAAAACACGACTTCACTAGTTGATAAGGATTATTGTTGGAGAATTAAATTAATCATGACAGATTGAAACAAATTTACATGTAAATTGCATATAATGAATTGCGATAAGAAATTTGATGATTTTATGATTATTTTATGGAGTTTTCTTGTCTGCTTGTTGAATGAGGTGAAATTGAAAACAGCATCTTTTGTTGCCGGCAGAATGAGTTAGATGCAGATTTCATACATATCTGCTGAAATGACTATCAAGCAATCGTTGACGATTTTATTTTTTGCACTGGTGCAATTTGTTCAGGCGACAATTAGATATACGACCTGACTACAGTTATTCAAAACATGCAAATGCACTTATTTTTAAGTCATTTATTAAAATCGTTTTGAGATAATTCACGACAATTACATGGGAAATTTGTCGAAATCAACAGAAATGTACGGCAATCATGCAAAAACTTGTTTAGACGAGAAATATGAAAATAAAAAATCAAAGTACCGAGTGTTTACGAGTTCAAGATGATAATAACTAGGATTAAATTGAAATAATTAATATCTTACGAGATTTTTTATCATCGTCAATGTTTAATCAGCTTTTGCGATGACTAATAATTTGTTGTCATTATTTTTATCAATTTTTATTATACATTTGACCGATTACTTTATCGCAAGTACTGTTTTTCGAGATATACAAATGACACGAAACTTTAAACGAAAGTTAGTACTCTATAAAATGGCATTCAAGGGTCGCATGAATATATTTGTATAAGGGTGACATTTTTTTTCGAGCTTTTATTTCCATTTTACGACGTACAAAAAAAAAAAAAAAATGCTATAAAATTTTGGTTTTATTACTTTTCAATTCTCGTGTTTAAATGAAATTTCATTTGAATTTATAGATCACATATTCTCAAGGTATAAAATACCTTTATTTTCATGATAAAATTCAACTGATTATTCAACGAAATTTTGAAATTAAAAAAAGATGAGATTTTTAATATTAAAAATAATTTTAACTTGACCTTAATTCTTTAAATGTACGTCTAAAACGATGGAGTTAAAAGTAAATGACTCGAGTCATGTTAAGTCAAATGAATGACTCGACAGGATAAATTCATAACTATCCCGCGATTTTTCGCCGTTGGGTGCTTGCCTAATTAGGTGGTATAGACAATCCCCAACGTTGTTACTTTGCTATCATTATTTTATGGGGCTCTCAAATTCACCGCAAGTGGTGACTGCTTACTCGCCCTACAATATTTATTATCCCCTAAACTAAATATATTTAATATGAAAGAGGCAAAGATAAAAACAAAATGTAGATAAAATTATTCGTGATCAACAATGCCTCAACTAATTGGAAGCCAAACTGCCATATTTTTTTTGTTGAATATAATAAATCGATTTGTGAAACAAAAGAGTTCTACAAGGATCATGATTGAGTTACGATATCCCGTTTATCTCAGTTGTATATTTTTTTTTATTTACTTTTATTTTTGACGGCTATCTTCAAGGAATGCAACATGAAATACCCAGAATGATCATAACTAAGCGACGTATTATTTATAGGGCACTTAACATTTAAATAAATTTCTGACAACGCAGACACTTCTACCACTTTTATTTTCATACTTTTTAAAGTTTTTTTTTTTTTTTTTTTATATCATTTCAGTTTGGACACATACCAATTATATGGGTTATCCCTGTCCATATCGGGAACCTAAAAAAAATTATTTATTCAAGTTAATTTACAATTCCCGAGTGTTGCCACACGTTGCCGCAAGTTTCGATTTGATTTTTGACAAACAAATTTTACCAAACATTTTAGAGGCGTCATAAATTTTCACCCTTCATCATAGCTTGTTGTGTTGTAAATTCAAACTTTGGCATTTCAATAGAAAACAAACATGAGAAATTGAACATTTTTTCAGATGTTTTCTCTTGTTGCCTCAAATAAAATAAAATATAAAAAAATATAATGACAAATACTGTAACACGTATTTTTTTAAATTGCATACACAAAGCTGTCCTGTCTCATTCATTCAAAATATTTTGATAAATCGATGGGAAAATTCACGAGGGAAATTTTATTTAAAATGATACGTATCTGTGTGTAAAAAAAGAAAAAAAAATTGAAACAAAGTTACATTAAATATTCAAAAACAAGCTGAGAATATTAACTTGGATTATTGATATTTTAAGATTTATGATGTTATTGTTTTTTTGCAAATAAATAATAAAAACGTTTAACATTAAATATTGATAGTAATAACTTTATGATGATGATAATGATTATCTGATTTTACACATTTGAATCAAACAGTGGCACAAAACACAACGAGTCTTATGAATATCAGCCTCCGTTAGTTGTTCGGTGTCTGTTTCACATGTTGGATTGCAAAAAAATTTTAATAACAAGAAAGTATGCTAAAAATACAACTCACAAAAGATTAAATACATGATGAAGTGATAAACAAGTGCCAAAAACAGCATTCACCGTAACGGACATGGGATAAGTTTCGAACGATAAAGATAAGAACTTTGTCCTGTTGATTATTGTTAAAAAATATTTGCCTTTTTTGATTTATTTTACGATGTAGTTTTTTTTTAATTTTTTTTCTTTTTATTCGATTGGAAAGTCACGGTTATCTTGGATAAAGTTTTACGAGCTAAATATGAATAGTATACGACTGTATCATTTCACGATATCAAAAGATTAGTCTTATAAGGTTTATTTTTGATTTAAAATGAACATTTTTTTTTCGGTGACTTGTGTGATACACCTACGCTTTTTAAGGGCAAAGTATGCATCTCTTAAAATTTTGATCTGCATATACTCGGTTTTTTTGATAGTCTAAAATGGATTGCCTTTACAATGATAAAAAAATAAATTATTATATGCTCGGAGATTAAAATACAACTCAACTGAAAACTGAAACACGAGCTCTGAATTTATTTTAAATATTCAAATATTTATAGGGCATTTAAATTTATGATTCTTTAATTTTTATTTTATTTATTTTTCCATTTTTTTTTTGTGGGTGGTAAATTTTTATTTAAAAATTAAAAGAGATGTTTTGTGTCAACGGTCAATTAACGGTAATAACCAGTTTCTAGTATTTGTTTTAAAAATGATCTATTGATTCTTAAAAAATCTCCTAATTTGCCGCATGATCAGCCATGAAGCAAGACTTCTACATGAATCAATTCAGCTTGGTTGAATTTTTTTATAAAATATATGCAAACAAAATAAACGATAACATCTTTCATCACAGCTCATATGTTTCCATTAAAATATTAATAATCATGACAATAATAAATATAAAACTTTCTTATTGATACTATTGATATCATAAAAAAATATTTAAATATTAAAAGTCCTAAATGGATATTCCAAAGTAAGTGATCAACGTAGGTGGACAGATATGTATCCTAAGATGAATCAGGATTGCTTCCTTGATATTTATTTATTTGTTTATTTTTATTTTGCATATTATATGTGAATATAAAAATGATTTATCGATCATACGCACAATAAAATTCTATAGCGCGTGAATTGATCCAATGATCCTGCTACTTTTTCTCTATACTTCGATAACGGAAATTAAAGTTAAAAATAAAATATAAATTGAAAGAAATAAAAATGGCAAAAAAATAAAATTGCATAGTGCATTTACTATATCTCGACAAGACACCATCAGGTGTGGTCCTTTTCCGCTTGCAATTTTATGCCACTTTAATGCTCATAAGAGTAATGACACCCATGAAAGCCACGCTGCGTTACTCTAATGCGTTCAACCAATTATAATGTATGAGTATAGCCTCAGTGGCTAAAGATAATTTTAATTTATATAATTTTACTTATCAACAAAACTTTAATTTAGTCCAATGAACCAAACAATTTTCATGTTAATTAATACTTTAAAAAATATGTTTATATAAATTGCAAAAACTGATCTGGTGGTCTTCTTTTATTATTATTTATAATATTTCATAAAATATATTTATAATGATTTGAATTTTTAAATTAAGCACAAAATAATTAAATGGATCATTTTAAGGATCACTTGAGATATCAATATTCATATTATTTATACATGAAAAATATAAAAATTATATTTACATGTGAAATAAATTTGTTATGATATGATATGTGCATTTGCACTTAACGATACAAATATATTTACTGATAGTAAAACTTGTATATTTTCTATATTATTTATTTATCAATATTATTAGGAAATTTATTTTATTTAAAAATTGACAAAAAACCTACGCAAATATTATCAACAAATATTTTTTAAATAATTTCTAAATACTATTAGATATAAATAGAAGAAAATTTGAGTAAAAAAATGCTTACGCTTTTAAATGTTTTTGAGATTTACTCAATAGGAGGTAAATAAAGATAAAAAATAAGGGTCAAGTTGATATGAAATTCTTGGCTAATGAAGACATCATTTGGTGTTTAAAGACATGCCGCGAGCAAAACTCATCACAGCAAAGCACTTGAATTAAATCATATCTTTATTATCATCTATTTCACCTGGCTGCGTGAATATCATTGACTTTATACATTTTAAAACCAATTAAAAAGAATATTTTATAAATTTTATCATATTTATTTTGACACATTGCTTATTATCATTATATTTTCCATCAATTTAACGCAAATTACATTATGCTAAAGGCGTATGCATCTTGCTGTTGACGGGATTAATTTTTTATTATTTTATTTTTTCGTTCAAACATAGACTAAGTATTCATTTATGTCGTATTACTTATCAATGGGTGCTTCCCTTATAGTTTCATCATATCAAAATAATCAAAGTAATAAAGGTAATAAAGCATAAATTAAACTAAAGCCAAGAAAAAATAAGACTCGAGTGCCTATTACTCATTGGCCTTCTCAATGTGAATTTTTATGCTACACGTGCGAAAACCAGTCCCATTAGTTTGCATGTCAGAATGATCACTTTTTTTTTGTTATTTAATTCTAATTTTTTTTGTTTTTTTTTTTTCATTCAATTCTCTTCATTTTTAAAATTATCAGTTCATCAAATTTTACAAATATATTTAAATGATTCAAAATAAAATTGAAAAAAAATATTTATAAAAATATGCTTCAACAAACTGACCGATGAATTGAAAAACCATTTCAACCATTTTATTTTTCACTGAACTTTTACTTTATGTTACACTCAAAGTAAATCAATGTGTATTTTTTTTTTTTTAATTTTTAAAATAAATGTTTGAAACGACACAAACTACTACCAATAAATGTACATATTTTCATGCATCGATGAGTTCAAAAAGTCATTACAACTGTTGGCATTTGTTTTGGGCTAAATAGGGTTGAAAATATTTTCATCAAACTCGAAATTATACGACTATCAATTTATCGACAATAAATGTATATGAGAAATTGTCAAAATAATTTAAAAAAAAAAAAAGTAAAAACGATAATCATATAACCGTGAATAATTTATTTTAATGGTCCATGCTACTTTTTTTTTTTTTGTCAATGGTTTATCAAACTTCTCATTAACTCAAAAAATATTGTATAATGAAAAATAATAATGTGTATATATTTACAGAAGCTTGATAAATAAAATATGCCGCAAAAGAAAACAAACGGGACACGGTAATCATCACAAGAAGCCATGTAAAACACATTCATGCTTAGTTGCTTCATAGAGATTTTTATCAAAACTGTCGTGTTATATTCACTGGCATTTTGCCATAACACATACACTTTTTTTTAATTCTTTCTATTTTAGCAATACACATTTTTTTATTTATACATTATAAAAATTTTTAAATAAAATTTTATCGGTGTTTTTAATATATATATTTATTTTAATGTTTTTTTTTTTTTATAAAATATGATATTTTAAAATTTTATATTGGGCAGTTATAATAAAATTGTTTGTGTTTGGTATTCTTGGGATAGCTTTTTTTTGATGAAAAGTAAAAAAAAAATAAGATGTATACACGTATAAATAATTTGATGTATATAATGATTGACGATGAAGTGGTAAATTATTTGTAATTATTGTTATTAAATAAATGGCAAGGGGACGAGTTTGATTGCATATTCAAGACGTTCCATTTGGAACATGAGAATGTATAAAAATGAAAAAATTGTGTATCGTATACCAAAATAAAGACACATGAGCATTAAAATTTTTCGCCACGGTTAATTATATTGTTTCTCATTTACATAGAAGTATGAAAATAAGCTGTCGTGCGAATCATCATTTTTTATTAATGAAAATTATTTTGAGAATTTTTTTAAGGCGTTCTATATTGAATCTTTGACAGACAGATACATGCTACACATCACCGAGTTAATAATTATTGTAATAATGATTAATTGATTATTTAGAATGAAATGTTACGAGACGGTAGCCGTCAAATTAAACCAACAGAGTATTTTTAAAAAAAGATTCTCATACACAAGTGGCTAGACGAAAAGAGGCGGATAATTTTTTAATATTATAATTTTTTTTCATTTATTTTTCTATCATACTTGAAATGTTTTGAAAGTAATTATACCCGTTGAATGTATATTGATTAACCTTACAATTATCGAATTAAAAAAATTCATAAAACGATCATCAACATTTCTCTAATATTTTTGATGACGAGAATAGTGATTAAGGTGTGCCTCAACCGCGATAAGATCATACTGGGTAGCGTGAAACGTTTTAACAGTTTTTTCGTATTTTTATTTTTTTTTGTTGATGTTAATCGGCAACGCGTGCATTCAACGCTGCTAACTTAGCTCAAAATAATTCTCATTTGCATCTTGTAAATTTTTCCTCATAATAATTTTAATCAGGAAAAAAAAAAGAAATTTTTTTTTCAAATGATAAGATTAATTATTGACGATGAATGAGTGCAAACATAGCAACACACATTTGGAACTTTCTACGATGAAAAATAAATACAGCTTTTGACTAAAAGCCATTTATGTAAAAAAAAAAAAAATATCATAACAAAATTGTATTAATTAGATAGAAATTACAAGAAGAAAAAAAAAAGAGGAAAACATTTATTATAATGCCGGATATACATGATGAAAAAGAAACTATTTCATGGTTCAGGTCAATTAATTTCTCTGCTTACATATGTTGTAGCATCAAAGAATCCGCGCGCAGATTCACGCGGGCATTACTGTCACGCCTCATTAGAATGTATTAGCAACTTGTGGAACAAATGTCTTGACTTTATAGGTACGATATAATTAGCGAATGTTTAAATTTAACCAAGTATCATTTAATTGAATATTTAAATGAACAGAAAATAAATAAAAATATGCCTATACATATTTATACAATTTATAATTATCTAAATCTAATGTTGACTAAATCTAATCATGAAAAGGTATACTTTATATTCTTTATTCCAATGAAAATTAATAAATTTTGATTTTGAAATTATAGAAGCATAAAAATGCTGTACATTTATGCACAGTATTTCCATTTTTTTTTGCATTTTTATTTATTGTGCTCTGAGCTTTTGAAGGAATTCGATATTTCTTGTGATACAAAAGGATTCAATACTTGAAAAACACTTCAATAAAATTATCATGCAAGTTACAGAATTTAATTTCTATGATTTTTAGTTTTAAAAATTAATTTCAACTATTTTAAAAGGCTAAAGTTTGTCTCTCTTATCTCCAACGTGTTTTAATTATTCAAAGAAATTTATATAAATATTTTAATACTCAAATTTGTATACAATCTATAAAAGCACAGTATGTGTTCACGCGTTGTAAGCAACCGTTTGTAATATATAATCATCGATAAAATTCTATATAACCAGACAAATAATTCTTGTATAATAACTCGAGACACGGCGCCAGCAAGACGATATGAAATATAATTTTTATAATTTTTAATTTAAAAAAGTAAATGAATAAATAATAATAGTAATAATAAATTGAAAAAGAAAGACAACAAGCGAACACCTGAATGTAAAATATGTATCAACATATAATATGTGTTCTGGCTTCAAACGATCATACCGCTGTGATAATGCCACGTCTATTGGGCAGCTTATCGTTTAATGTGGAACACAGTTGGCGTTGTCCAAGAATGATAAGCTAACCACAGGGTTGCACATTAATCCATAATATAGTTTAAAAACAAGTTAGTACCCGCAAGACATTGCAAATCGATCTTCCAACTTGAAGGATTCATTTAAACTTCCGGCATATTTATATGTTTATAGAAATATTATTTTCATTTCCAATTTTTTTTTCCTTTTCAAATTTACTCGAGGCTGAATTGACAAGTGCCACTTAAAATATATTACACACACGTGTTTTTGAATTATTGCACTCTGATTGCAAAGCATTTTTCAATGGAATAAATATATTCCAAATCAATCATTGAAAATCTTGATCTGTCGGAAAATATAACTACATTACTCGAAAATTTTACTGATATTATCAATAGAGATAGTATCTTTTCAATAAGTTAATCGAACCTAGTAGTTTTTTTTTTTTTTCTTCTTTAGATTATTACCTTCCATTAACACCGCTTTTGGAAATTTAGATAAACCCATTTGTGATTTTTACATTTAAAAGATACCTTTCAAGCTCTCTGTATAATATTATTTCTAAGAAATTGTTTTTTATATTTTTTAAAAAAGTCTTAATGTCTCAAAGAAAAATAAAAAAAAATGAATGATTATTTCATTCGACAGAAGTATGAGTCATCAAAATATTTGGCAATTATCGCAAGAACCTGACCTCCCTCTGAGATGCTAATAATCTGACACACATATACCTAATAAATTATTGCATTTCTAGTGGTAGAAATAAAAGCCCTAAAATAATGATAATAAAACTGCACGCTGTGATTTTAAATAGCGATATTTGGCTTTGTTTGTTTTCCAATTTGTTACAGTGCATTGGACTCGTCACAGTTTTTATGACTCTATATACAAGATCAATGGTATGTCAGCCGATTTACAATGTACTCTGACAGAACCACATGATTAATCATCAAATAATAATGAAAATAATATCAAAGAAAAATAAATTCAATGCAAGATCTACACATTGTGCGATAAAAATGAAAATTGCATTATACATTTGATCATTTATTCTATCACTAATGGTCAAATGTTGCAATGTAAATTATTATTTCAATGTTAATGTTTACTCATAAAGTCCACTAGCACCTTTTGACCTTCAGCAAGATGTAAGAACCTCAACCACCACACCCACACATTTTTTTTAAACTGATTTTGATCTTATTGCAGTAAGCGCCGCCTTCTCAATTTACCCTCAGGCATTTTGCCAACACATTCAAACTCATCCTGAATTGGGTATCAGATTTATTTATTATATTATATTTGTGACTGAGCGTATATAGTAATATTTTGCTTTTTATTTATTTGTTGAATACACGTGTGAGACTTGAAGCTGTATACCACACCGATCTATCGATCGATAACGCATACGCCGTTGATGGTTATCGATCGCACCTAGTACCCTTGTCGGCCATAAGGCTGGTATTAATATGATCTACATGCCAGCTTCTGTTTCTCTCGCTACCGCAACAATTTCTTATATATCTCATACCTCCTCACGCGATAAATATCTCTTGTTGTAAAAATATATTGGATATACAAATGAATAATACTCCTCTGGCTTATTTGAAATTAAAAATAAATAAAAAATATTATTCTACCGATACTTATATATATATTGATTGCTCCAACAATTATTTTCATGCCAAAGTAAAAAAAAATTAAATGTACTACATCGTAATGTATGATGACACAAAAATTTACATTTGCATTCCAACTCGTGGCTTTTGAAATAAACCGCGTGTACTTATAACAAAAAAAAAAATAAATATCTTGTACAAATGGTGTATTGCTCTTTTTTATTTATAACATACGGTTGTTTTTTATTTTAAATTTCATTTATTTTTATTATCATTATAATTGTTTTTCGCTTTGTTCAAGTATCATATACTTTAAATACTTAACTTTATGAGCTTATTATCAGTGCCATTATTGTTTCAACATTTTCTTTCGATTTAATTTAAAAAGACAAGAAAAATGGTGCAAAAATATCAGTTTAATCTATAGATTGCCGAGTAAATATTGTTTTTATGTGAAAAAATAATTATAATATTAAACTATATGGTAATATATACATATAAAAAAAGATATGTATTAAAAAGAAAAAAAAAAACATCATTTATACCGTCAAGATCGATCTTTCAGTTCCTTACATGTCTCTCTCAACTTGGTTGTTGTTTAAAAAATGTTTAACAAAATAAATACATGTATGTCAGTCATACACATAAACAAATGCAAGAGATTCTGAATTTGCCACGTCATTTCCATCGAAGATAAAAAAGGTATACGCTATAAGGGCTCTGACGACATTTTAAATTATCATATTGTGCTTGACATGTGAATTATTTTTATTGCCATCATCAATCAAACATTTGTAAAATAAAAATAAACATAACAATGATAATGAGAAATTCAGAAGGCAATAAATATTTTTCATAAAAGTCTATACAAACATTTTGATATGTAAAAATTGAAAATAACTTTAATTTTTGAATAAAAAATATATTTATTTTTCGATAAATCTAATATGATCATGTACCGTCACTTGGAAATTTTTGTGGTCGTATTATTTTGACTTGTGTGAGCATTTAAAATGAGACATTCTAGTAGTAAAAAAAAATATATATATATACAAATTTGAATAGACCTTATAGTTACAAGGAAAAAAAAAAAAAAAACCATGAAATGTACCACCCAAGAGGTTGATGATCAGACTTGGACATATAAAACTGATTCAGGAACCATATTGAAAGACACGTTACAATGTGAAAGTATAATCAACGTGTGTGTATACATGTAAATTCATTCATTTGAGGTCTAATACAAAATTTACGATGAATTTGTAATGACCCATGACGATTCTCTCACACACAGTGATTTTACTGGTTGTGTACATTGACCGCCCACACACGTGCTACACCAGAATCAGGCGAGAGAAGAAATTTATATAAAAAAATAAATAAATAATGAATATATATACGACAAGACAATATTGGAGACATCATTAGGTGAACACGAAGAGATTAATCGGATTACGACATGTCTGAATAATTTTAAACTGGTCTAGTATACATTTGTCGTTTTTAAAATCATATTTGTTAACGTGATGAGTGAAGTTGATGAAAAAATATAAATAAATTAATGAATAATATAAAAAAAGATTTAGAGCCTAGGCTGTTAGTCAAACATGCTTGGAAAGAAAAATAGTATTTAAAATTTTCAGGTAGATATATATAAAAATATTTTTTGCATTTCATCTTCATTATCATATGCCAACAAACTATATAATATTAAAATAATATATATTTATATATTTATTTGAAAATGAATTTTTTATGTTTTAATAAGCTGTTTATTTTTCAAGGAATTAATTTTTCATTTTATTATTATTTTTATTCAATAATTCCATCAAAGAGATGATATTTTTTATTTTCAAAATTGATGATATATGAATTGTTTTTTGTTGTCTTTAAATTATAAATATATACGCCTGCGAATAATGTAAGAATAAAAATATTATAAAAAAATAAATAAATAAATGAGTGTTAAATAATTTTATATAATATTTTTATTTTTTATATATGCAAGAGTATTATGGAAAAAAGAGGGTGGACCACCGAGTGTATCTACGCGGAGGTGTGGCATGAATAAAAGAAAAAATGTGTGTATATATCGATGAAGACAATAAACGTCCCACATCCAAGGAAAGTATCGATACAACGATGGGACAAAAGCAATACACTGGAGAATGTAATTAACGTTCAAATTGAATATACAGTGTTATTGGAAATTGGAGAGAGAGAGAGATGTGGGTGGACCAAAGAAACACCATAAAATTTAATCATACTAATCACTGTTTGTGGCATTCACACAAAAGAATTAAAAACAAGAAAAAAAAATATTATGCATATAGACGCATCGGGAGAAGCATAAAAAAATATATACATAGTTCTTTGATGAAGGTATGTAGAGATAATTAGTGAAGATGCAAATAACGAGTCCAAATGAAAAAGAAAAAAAAAATAGTCTAAAAAAGCAGCGAGGATTCTTATTTAATAATCATAGATGAAAAAATAAAAATAAAAAAATTCATGAGAGAACATGAAAAAGAAAAATTAAGAGCAAATAAAAATTAGGTTTTTATAAGTGTTAAAATTGTAAAAGCCACCGTGAATTTTGTGCCGTGAGTAAAATTTTATTAGGGGTTGTTTGTGTTGAGATTTTAGAAAACACATATCATAAATTAAACTTTGTGAAAAAAAAAAAAAAAAATATATTTAAATGAGCTTCTTGAAATGTAAAAAAAATTTAATCCTTTTTATTTTCACCAAAAATATATTTTTTATTCTTATTTTGAAATAAATAAATAAGCCAAGCTAAAAATAAATTTATCCAAAAAATATTGAAGAATAAAAAAAAATATAAAATACTTGACAAAATTTTGATTTATCTTGTGAGTATATTAACGTAATTATTTATTAACAATATTTATTCAATTTTCAAAAGATGGAAAAACCGATATTTTATATAGACTCATAAAGGGCGTTTATCGGGTGTGGCAGAGTGTATTCTCAGGGTTGATTTTACTTGAAATTTATATTCCATAAATTATGGGTAAGCATAAAAAACATGATGTGTACCTTGATGCAAGTGTGTATATGTATGGACCAACAAACCAAAAGGCGTTTAATTCAAATGAACTGGCCGCCCTTAAAAGCCGACTTTAAAGCCGCCCAAAAGTGTTTTTTAAAAGTGCTTGTCTCCTTCTTTGATTTTCTCGAAATATATGTCGAAGTAAAAAAAATAATATAAATAAATAAAATTAAAAGAAAAATAAAAAACATTCTCAGCCGGTTTTATCACGATCAAACATCTATTCTTGTATTCATCCCACGATCGACTCCCAATTTTTATAAACTCAGGTCTAAAAAAATTCAACAACTGCGTATACCTCAACACGGTCAATTGACTTTTTAAAAAAAAAAACATATCAAGAGCTTAAAATAATTGGTCTAATAAAGATATCTATGGTTTTAAATCTTTTTTTTTTTCTTTTCATTTTTGAATGTCAAAGATTTGTTATGATAAATTTGAGTCGTCAAGTGCCATGTGTAGCCTTATGGGTTCATGCTGCTCGCGATTAGTCACTAATGAGCATAAAGGACCGGTGTTGTTTATTTTATTTATTTTTCATTTCAGCCTGGGATTGATAGCCAAATGTCATGTAACATTCATTCGACATTCAAACGACTTGTGTATAAATTAATACCACTATATTTATTATAATCTCAAGTTACAACTCTCGAAATCATGGTCTTTTTAATTTTTGAATATGTAACATGGAACAAGATATTATATTTCTCAACCTTATATGGAACTGGATTTTATTTTTTTTTTTATTAATTTTTCAATGCTGATAGCTATCCATGTAACCAGGAGTTATACAGACAGTCGTTTTACATTCGATACATATATTTTTTTTTCTGCTAGAAAGACTCAAATCAATAAAATAAAAAAATTAAATTCTGTAATAATAATGAAGAATGTTCATATGAATATATTGATGCTATATTTGTAAGAGTTACTTCGAGTGATCCTGATGATCAACTGCGGCGATTTTTTAAATTACACGTACTCACATATATTTACTATCATAACTCAAAAATTGAAGAAAAAAAATAACAAAATACCAGTTGCAAGACTGCCATCAAAACAAGCATGACAATGTTGTAAATGAAAATATGCCATATATATTATGTCTTTTGATAATTTTTCATTTTTAAATTTTAATTTTGACTCAAAGATTACAAATGAACTCGCTTGAACATGAATTTATGTCATTTTAAAGCAAAAAAACGCGTGAATTTTTCGATTTACTTTTCTTCCTCAACTTATATTTACCATGTGTGCATTCATTTATTATTATTATATATATTTTATGATTATTATTATTGTTAAATCCAGACATATATGTACAGTGCTCATACGCGGTAGAAGACTCATAATTGAAAGCTGTTACGCTTGGTATTTTATGACTTTGTCCCCGAGGCATACAACTCTTCAATGCTTTTTTTTTTTTATTCATTTTTATTCATTTTTTTTTTTGTTATAATGATTATTATTTTACTTTTTATGATTCTTATTTACCACTTCATGAAGGACATGTGAATATTAAAAAACCAATGAAGGAAAAAAAATAAAATTGTAACGGAGTCGGTATTGGTATGCAAGATGTGAAAATATCGATCAACGAGTCTAATTAAAATCAACTAAATTCATCAAAATCATCGTTAACGAGTAGGCTTAAATGTAACTGTCGCCGAGGGTGATGAAGATAACGATGATTCCATATAGCTATCACCATTGAAAATAAAAAAAACCAAACCAAACAACTCTCAATGTATATATCAATATTAAAATATCAAAAAGTAAAAATATATAAATTAAAATACAGACACTAATTTACGTGAAAGAAAGTTGTATATTATTAACAAAAATTATTTTTAACAAATCCATTATCTATATGGGCTCAACTATATGGGCGATTTATGATGCTTAAAACGATAATAATAAAAGCAAAGAGTAATTTTAAAAGAATAAAGGCATCTTGACCGATTCGTGCATTAACGTATATAATGACGACAATAATATATCCACAAAGTAACTCACTCATACGTAATAACAGTAATAACATCTTTACGAGTATCAAGAAAATATAAGAGGTGAAAATTAAAATTAGTGGCCACTCAATTTATCTTTTAACAAACCGCATGTTTCAATAATCAACGAGACTCAATTTTAACCGCAAACAATTGTCTTGTTTTATTATTTTTCTAATGATTTTATATATAAATTAACATGGAAATTGGAATACCACGAGTGAACATGCATGAATAAATAAACAATATTAATAGAAATAAAAAAAAAAAAAAAAAAACTAAAAATTACAAGTTCAGTAGTTGTTTCAGTATAGATTATTATTTTTTTTTTTGAAAAATAATGTTCATGGTAAGCAACCCGGTCGAAGAGACTAATTGATGCAACGGTCAAACATGAATTAAAAAAAAAATAAATATTAAAAAAAATATAGTGAGTGAGAGAAAAAGATTGACGAAGCACCCCTGTAAATATCGCGACATGGGTTGAAATTAATGGAGGCGCCCAAACGCTTTGAAAGTGAATAAATTGATCGATTTTCATTAAATTAAAAATTCGCGCATATTTACTAAATATTTTTTAAATATATATTCATAAAAATTATCGCATTCAATATTTACAACTGTTGTTAAGTTGAAATTAATTAAATATAAATATCTATTAATAAATAGTCCAGCTAAGTTTAAATCTATATAAGAAAAATAAAAAAAGAAAAACTCATCCAGTTTATATTATTTTTCATCGTATGGACTGTGGAGATGATATTAATTTAAATATAAATTTACAACATGTTTTATTTCCAATAGAGAAACACTAGTTGTCACTATTATAAATAAACATAAAAGTTGAGAGATATTCTTAAGCCCTCAGAGAATTTTTATTGCCACTCCCAAGAGAGATTAACAGAAATAGTCGACAGTGGTGTAATAATGCGGTCATGTGATGATGACATTCACTTTGACTATATGGTGTATACTGCATCTATGCATGTTGCACGATGAGTGAATAGGGTGTTAAAAGCTTTTATTTACTGACAAGTACAATTCACATATAAGCAATAATGCAAAATTATTTTTATTACTCTTTTGTTTGATGAAATTGACACGACAAAGTTTATAACACATTTATTTTCAATGTTTTTTCTTCTTCAACTGTCCTCATAGAAATTTAGATGTTCTTTAACCCATAATAACAAAACAATTTTCTAAAATAAACTGTAGCCTATATAATTCATAATCTATTTTGATACAAAAAAAAATATAAATTAACTAGAGCAGACTAGTTGGTTGACTGGATTAAACGAACCAAGCGTCAAGCCAACTAATTTGATGTAAAAAATAAAAAAATAAAAAGAAAAACCATTTAGAAAAATATAAATATAGCAAGTCAAAAAATATAGCAAAATTAATTGCCAAAAAAAAATTAAATAGTCATGAGTGTGTACAATGCCCCCCTGGATACAAAACAACAGAGTATACGTCTACCAGAAATAATCCATGACAAGAACCGAGCAATCTTCTTGGCTACCCCTGTGGTGCCACATTGACCACAGTAGGGAACTGAATCTCCATGTAGAGCAGTCAAATGACGAAAGTACCGCATGAATATTTTCTCTGTTGTAAATTACAATTAAACTACTTCAAAACTAATGTACGTTATTGAAATTTAAATCTGCCGAGTGTGTCAACGCAAATGAATAACCAGAAAATATTAATGATAAATGGTTAGATAAATATCCAGTTTAAAATAAACAGCGATCGAACCAGATTCAAAATGAAAACGATTTGTCAATATGATGTTCAATATATGTTGACTATTCACAAGCAACAATTCGCCATATCAAACAACTCAAATTCATGTGTGTTATTCCCTGACGATATATCTAATAAAAGTCGACATTGGAATTTAGTGGAAAGAGCAAATGGAACAATAAAAAAATAAAATTGATAAATATAATATATGCATTACGTTATATTATATACATATTTAACTGATGTTGTTGGACACGCTAGAATCATGATTTCAAATCAGTAAGAGGGCTTTTGTAATGCCATTACTTTATATCATATGTATATCTGATATATATATTTATATTCGAAGAATTAATTTATACAGATATCTTTTCAATAGGGATTACAAGTTACAGAATTCTTTTGAAAGAAGGAGAACAACTTCCCTCCTCACCCTTGATATGTATAAACATACCAGTGTATTGCGATTTGCCATGCGCCCACTCTTTTACAATCGAATATTGCAAAACTTTGCCCCTTTTGGCTTTATCCGTGAATTTATTTTTTAATTTTTTTTTCAACAACTTATCAATACTTATCGGTATGGTAACGATCATATTTTTCAACCAAAACTTGATATCGTGAAAGCATTGATAATTACCTTGTCTCAAAATATCACTGTGTGTATTTTCATATCGTAAGGTGTCAAAAAAATAAAAAATAAATAAATAATCTCACCCTGATAATACTATATGTTTATATGAAAAAAAAAATAATAATTGAAATGAAATATAAAAATGATAAAGTCACACGCATATAAACACACCTGGTTATTTGAATTTTTTTGTTGTGTTGGCGTCAACAGAACAACATAGAAAATCATACAAATATATATGCAGTGTCAGGGAGAAAAGTATTATTTAGAAAGAAAAAAAAAATACAATTTTTTTATGTTGTTTTTGCGTAGGTAGATGTATACACTATGCTATTATGTCCACGTGTGTGCAGTTTGTGCTCTCTCAGTGACAACTCGAATCAGAGACAACATAAACGCATAAGAGTTGAATTTTAGCTACGGATATACCACGCACAGTATCACAAATGCCGCATATTCAACTTACCAGAAAAGCAACACAAAACAAACACTCTATAGAGAAAGAGAAAGACAGACAACTAAATGAAATATTAAAAAATGAGAATTTAAAAGTTGTGAGTACTGTGGAAACAGACAAGAACGCGTTGGTGCATTTCGCATATAATATTATATATACCTGTATGTATATGAATAATATAAAACGTAACGAGTGGGCGATATACAACTGAAGGATCTGGTAAGACACATGGAACCAGGTGTCGCAGGTAGTCTCTTTAAGATAACAAAATATCCTTCAAATTATATACACGCATTTAAATTGTGGAATTTCATTTTAAAATATAATAAATTATTATGAAAAAACATTGTTAATATTTATCTTATAATTTTTTTTTTTCATTACTTTGGGATAAAAAACTTTAATCATATTTTTCAACATGGCTAGATAAATATGAGTGCTTGGTATACTTGGTAAAATCATTTCTCACGCTTAATTAGAAAACTCTTGAATACGCACTTGTAAATTAAAAAAAAAAAAATACTTTAACAAGAATTTTCAATACGACATCATTCAATCTCTTGAAATGATTACGAAAAAATATTAGTTTTTTTGTTTACCTTGAACAGCAGCATTAAGTCTATCCAAATTAGCAATTGTCAATGGTACCGGCCCAAAATGCATAACAATTTTTTCCGTATGTGTATGATTATAAAATGTGTAATCACGTTTTGCCATAAAAATTCCAGTATAACTCCTCCTAATATATGATCCACAAGTATCATTGAGAATAATATTAACGGTCTCATTAAGATTACCCTTGATGGATCTTTTAACTCTCACGTGTATAACATTATTTTCATAATCTTTAATTTTACCAGTAAATATATAATCAGATTGATGAATTTTATTCAAAAATAATGTATCATTTTTAATTAACGCTGTTATGTTGGCTCGACATTCAAGCATTTCTCTTGTTGTTGAATACGTTACGTTAACTAAAAGGATACCACAAATGCATACCAAAAAAATACGTGTAAAAACTGCCATTTTTCTAATTTTAATATCTTTCTTTTTTCGTGTCATATATGTAACTTTTTGTTCAAATTTTAAATGGAAAAAAAAAATAAATAAATAAATACAAATGATGTTGAGTAATGAGTAAAGTGTGTCTGAAGTGGTACAACGCACTCCGTTACTTGGAAGAAGATGTTGGGTTCTTTCAAATATATAAATATGAACTTGAGAGTTTTAACCACTCGAGGCGTACGAAGAGTTTAAATCTTAGGGCAGAAAATAAGCCTTTGCTTCTTTATCTTATTCTTATTTCTGTTGTTGTTTTTGTTCTTGCTGTTGATGACTTTGGTGAGTGATGCACGCAACGACAACTTGGATGCATACTATAAATTATAATTTTCAGTTGGTGTTGTTGTTGTTGTTGTTGGTGTTGTTAACTATATAGTATAATTTTTCGATGAACGTTGCTGATATGAAAATGAACATTATAGACACTTCTAAATGAAAACAAGTCCGCGTCTGTCTTGAGCAACAGGTTGGCGCCGCACCTCAACCCACACGCTAGCAACGTTTCTTCTCACAAACCACTGATTTCCAATCCACTCGTTTCAATCGGTCTTAAGAACTGTCGATTCAATCAATTTTTCAACAACCACCAACTCACCACTCGCACTTATATTTTTCTTTTTCTTATATCTTTCCCTATCTGTATTTATTACTTCACTGTATATTTAAATTTATAAACGTACCGCACTAAAATCAAAGCTTCACTGACATGTATAACTAATTCAAAAACTACAAGATTTAAGCTGAAAATATTCAGCACAATTTATATCAATATATAATCACTTCACGTAACGAATCATCAAGTAATATTTTATTCTTGATTTGAACAAGGGGAACTGATCATCCATTCAAAATTGATGCTTCAAAAAAATTATTAAATGATATGTGTCAACAAGTTTTGATGGTTATCATCCAGAACTTGATATTTTTAATATAACTTTGGTGAGGTGACACTTTTTGAAAACTGCAATTATAACTTTCACCGCGATTCCGCTATAAAGTAAAGGAAATTTTGGTGTTTTTTTTATTTCACTTTTGTCCATTAAACATATTCTTTCTCTTCAACTATACAACACACACGCGCGCATATATCCAATAGTATTGAAATTATAATTTCAAGATTTGTATCACCTTATATGGTACATGTAGCAATACTACTAATAAACAAGATGCGAGTGAACAATATGTGATGGTTTACCATGTAAAAAAATAAAAAAATAAAAACCTAACCCTGAGAAAACCACAAAAGTCGTAAAATCTCGTAGACTGATTGGAATCTTTCACAAGACACCATCAAGAAGATTATTTATTTATTTTTTTTTATATTTTTTTTTTCATTTTTCTTTGAAATAAGTATATGTATATCTGTATAGCCAACCAATACGTTAATTTATTTATTTATTTTGCACTTTACGATAATAAATAATACACAATTACCACACAAACACATTATCCATACTGAAAATTATAGTGTTGATCGCACTGGTCGATTAGGATGTCAGCACAATTAATTGAAACATTGCACGTTATTCAAATGAATAAAAAAAAATAAATAATATAATTATTGGTGACTTTATATTTATTAAATGCACCAAGTGCAATTCGGAAGACACTAGTACAATTGTGTGTTGTTTTTTTTTTTTTTTTCAGTGTTAAAATGTTTATATGTTAGCATGAACTCGCGCGCATTTTATTTAGCTACTCGCTTAGACTCGAGTTGTTGAGTGAGTGAATACTGAAGTCCTGAAGTCAGTGGTTTTGGTAGTGGTTGGTCGCGTGGAGGCACGCGCTCGACTGAACCGCCGTGTATATTAGTGTGGATGTTGCAACTATAAAACGTGTGTAGGCGTGCACGAGTTGTATATCCCGAGTGGAGTAAGCAGAAGAAAAAGATGATGATCAAGAGTGAGAAAGAGTTGAAAAAAGAAAATATATTTTTCTAAAAAAAAAAAAAAGTCAAGACACTTAGGGAAGCAAGATTCAAAGAGCCAAAGAGCTACAGGAAAAAAATAGATATATTTCAATGAAAGTTTATGTGATTTCAAATAAATATTATGCACTACAACTTGCAACACATATATTTGTAAACAATATGCATACATGTATGCGGGCACTGTATACTGGCAAATGCACTGTGCATAATTACGCACGCACATATTTACGCAAAGGTATAAATTATTTACGTGCGTGTACGCATATGTGAGAGCAATTGAGAAATGACACCTGGTACATATTATGAATGAGTCTAGCGGAACGTGATAGATAATGTCTATCTAATCGATATCACCTTAACGAGCAAGAATCTATAATGATTTCAAGTTCTGACCGCCCCCTGGGGTTCACTATCACCATTTACGACAATAAATAGACTTTAAATACAGCCAATAATTGATTTTACCTCCTTTATTATTTTATTTATAATATATGTAGGTTATATTTACTTATCCCGGGTTGTCTTGTATATTTAATTTTTTTGTATTGATACTTGGCGATATATATTAAAAATTGCTTTCTTAAATTTGACATTTCAAGGTGAATCGCCTTAAGTCCCACACAAATATATAGCATCAAATGATACAAATCTTTTTTGCAATTGTAAAGCTACAAGATTTTCTTAATTGACTTGAATAATATGCAAATTATTTACTCGAATATAATTCTGATATCGGTCGTGTTATTGAATATTGTCGAATCATTGAATGGATTTAAATATTTATTGAAGGCATGTACATGTATAGAGCTTGTTTGGATTTGGATAGAGAAATGAATAAAAATACCGTCAAGATGGCAAACTTGTCTCAATAGAAAACTTTTCTTCTTCACTAAACCACGTTGGAAAATTAAAAATTGAAAATGAAAAATTGTAGGGATCGCGAATGTTTGCGTGTGCATTGCTAGTAACGCTGACATGGTTAAAACTTTTCTTATATATTTGTCAAGAATTTTTGAGTAATGTCCAGCCAGCAAAGATGAGAGCAATAAGAATTCTTTTGCAATCATCTTTCTCCGACTAACTCACTTCGGCCTGATTCTTTTCATTATTATCCTCATTATAAATTTCATAATGTAATATTTCATTTTTAATATATTTTTTATTTTGCACATTGGCATTTGTACATACGCAATGACTTTGCAATGAAATATTTTCTCCACTAGATTCTCCATAAAAGTCAAGTCTTTTGTATTAATTATTCCGACAACTTTGATTTAAATAATCTGACCTACAAACATTTTTTTTTTCTTCTTTTTTCCCTCAATAAATATAAATGTAAAAATAAATTTATAACGTCTACTTTACTTAAATTCCTTTAAATCAAATTCATCGTATTATTTAAATAAGATAAAAAATATTCGGCTATTTAATCCAATCATTTGAGTGCTGGATAAATAGAATAACGCTGCAGAGTTGGTAAAGAAATAAAGTCTTAAAAAAAAAAAATTTTTATTATAGCACGAGCCTTCGTCAGTTGTTGCCTCAACTATTTCTCTCACTAATTTTTTTCATTTCCAATAACGTTATCTCGCTTTCTCAGTTACTACCGTGTTGCGATTGCCCCGTTAAAAAACCATGAGAAACCATATAAAGACTGGCAGGTACAACGAGCCAAGAGGTATCAACTATCTCTGTTAGTTTTCTTCGTCTTTAACGCCCACTCATGTTCATTCATACGCTCTCGATCCATAAGCCTTCATCTTCTTTTGTAAATATAAAAAATTATAATAATAATAATATAAATAATATATAAAATATGAATAACAGAGCTCCAGGTTAATGTACATTTCGTTTTCAATTATCCACAGTGAAAGCTTCTGAATTTATACTCTCGTGTTGCCTTTTATCCTAAATTGCTATTTCCACTAGAATTTACTATTTTTTTATTTTTTTCGTTGTTGACAGATATGTGTATATTAAATACCATAATTTTCATTTCTCAAATAAAAATACTACAACTTATTTTTTCTACAAATCAACGTAACGAATCGGTAATTTTGCCGGTGACTTCTGAATAATATTTTTTACGCAAAACAATGAAACTAATTTGACTCGGTCAGCGAAACTAGAGAATTTATCTATTTTTTCAAGCATTATTTTATATAAATATATAGTAAAACTGTAAATGTATTTTTCCTACAGTGGTAATTGATGCTAATTAAATATTTTGCAATATGTTCATAGTTTTTAATATTATTTGTTGTTTTTTTTATTTTATTTTAATATTGAGGTTAACTAAACATTGGAAGACAGTATTTTCCCTGACTACGAATATAAATATTGTGTTGGTATTTTTTTGCAGCTTTTTATTTTTTATAATAACTCGATATGTATAGCATGCGTTTTTGTGTTGTGATGTTATTGTACATTGCGTGTACTTAGCATAAGTCCCGCACCCGAGGCACTCTCCCATCGTATTTCATGCCGGTTATATTCTTGCTGATTCAACTCTTTCTCCCTAACGCTTATTCCAATCTTTATTTTATACATATATAAGTACAAAGTGCGTACGTATGTATGTATATAAAAAAAAATATATTTTTTTCAAGTTCAGTTATCCATTTCAAACCTCAACTACCTTCATTTTCTGGGCGTCGTTTATAACTTATCATCATGAATGACTTATCGCTTAATGCGCCTTGCACAAAGACCTCTGACATGATACTAAATTTTTTTAATATGTCCTTCAATATTATATTTTAAATAATAAGAAAGAATTACTTTTAAAAGACAAATTATATCCATTTAAAAATGTACTTGTTGAGAAAAATTAGCAACTGTCAAATCAATAACGAATTATTTAAAAAAAATAAAATAAAATACTCTCAAAATTGACGAGTTGGATTTCTTTTTAAAGCAATAAAAAATCACGCCAATTAAGTTGATGAAATAATTAAAATATTTACAATATATGCATATTTAACATACATAATATCCAAGTACATTAACAATAAAATATAAAAAAGTAGAATATATACACATTGAAGTATTACTACAGCAATTATGAGTTTATTTTACAACCGCAGTATATCTCGTTACAGTCAGTATGAGGGATTAATTAACGATAAATTATTTTTAATATCAAATTTCAAATAGTAAAAAAAAAAAAAAAAAAAAAAAAAAAAAAAATAAATTCAAAAATAAAATAAAATAAATACAATATGAATCATTCAATTTTTTCCTATCTGCAGTATGCACATTTATATAAACATTAATTCATTTGTCGTATTCAAGTATTTTTAACTGTTTTTTATTTTTTTAAAAAAAGGTAAATGGGAACAGCCAAGAACAGAGCAATCTACGCATAATATGTCCTCGGTAATTCAGCGGGTCTGGGAAGCAAAGGTCTCAACGATATAAAAAAATGAAATATAAAATATATATATTCAAGATGAGAGAGGTCCACTGCACCCACAAAGAATATATATATACTTAAAAAGTCAAGTTGCTGATAAACGAGATTGTACGAGAAATGTCATGGTGAATATAAATTATGATGATGAATACCTATATGAAGAAATGGAGTTCAGTACATGTGACTTAATTTAGACTTGCTTGTCATGGTACAAGCTAAAAGTGTTGAATATTGGTGAGAAGTAGATATGACTATGGGAATTTTGCACAACGAACTAAGCGATAAGTCATTTTAACGATAAATGCATATCTTCATGAGGAGAGTATGAGACATATATATTGTAAAATTTATGTGAATGTTAAAATGTAGATTATGCTCATGACAAGATGGTTCCTCAAATCGGAAGTAAATTTAATCTCCATGTAACATAAATTAATATGAAAAGAAAAAAAAAAATTAATTAATTTAATTTGATGATACCCGGTATATTTAATCATGAAAAAGTAAAGTCTTGATGGGGCATGTGGGGTATGAGAGGCGTGCTTGGTAACTGACAGGTGTAGCATATTTGTGGTACTTATAAAATGGAACTGACAGGCATAGAATAGTTTTGATGAGGACCATGTATAGTTCCCACGAAGCACTTATAAGTGATGATTTTGATCTTGACTTGTTGTTGTTTTGGGCGTTGTTCTTATTAAAAATACAATGATATAACTTTGACGAGTCGATTTTTATATAATTTTAAAAAATTCAAGGTGAGTGAATGAAGTTAAAAATTGTCAAGGCAGTGGCATGTAAACGAGTCAGTTAATTCGAGTAAAGAGGACATGAATATATATGCATATGAGTTACAAAATACATAAGTATGGGAGGAAGAAGTGAGAGATTATTTGGCCTCAAGAATTAAGTATAAATTACTAAAGACAGACAGTATGTTTGGCTAATTACAGATTCCTGATTACCACAGTGGGCGCGATCTTGGATCCCAGGATTAATAAAGAAAGAATAAATTTAAATATAAAAAATATTAAATGATTATTAATAAACACTAGTATCGTGTTTGAGAGATCACCGAATTTAATAACTGAAAAAGTGTTTATTAATTTATTGGGTCGTGATCTGATAAGTGTCGAGAGGAACTTGAGAATTATTCGGCAGGTCAGACCAGCCGAACCGAAAAGGCCAAGTCATTTTTCTCAATTAATTTTAAGTGTTAATTTATTGATATATTTTTATCTAGATAGAATATGAAAAAAATTTATTCCATATTATGTTGATTTTTTGTTTTCATTTTATTTTAAATTTATAATGCTGAGAGTCTAGAACAAGTAAAATAATTTTAAGTTCTCTCAACGGGTGGGTCGAAATGGTGAACCGACTTCCGCGTGGGCAATATATTGCATTTGCCAAAGAGCTTTTTCACTCGTTTATAATATTATTGTCTACACTTTTGTAATATAATTATAATTATAGATATGTTGCTGTGAAATTGACCTAGACTTTGGAGCAAATAAAATGAATAAAAAATTAGCTTCATCCTCTTGGGGGAAAAAAAACAAAAAACAACAAAAAAAGTTTTAATAACTTATCTTTCGTATAATGGCATTTTAACTTGCAATTAATGATCACGTGGCATCTTCAAAACGCCTTCATGTTTTTGTACACTACTAAACTTTTCATTCAACATGTTTTTCTTTTCAACTTTTTAATTTATTTTTTTTTATAATCCTTTAACTTTCTTCGTAACGAAGTGAAAATGACCAATAAAAAGCCACCTAAGTATACTTCAAAAGACCGAGATAATTAATTGGCATTTAAACATTTTAAAAAATAATTTTTATAATCAAAAATTAAGTATAAAAAATTTGTTTTTATGTTAACTAAGTTGTTTAATGATCAAAGAAAATAAATATCAACATCATCTTTTTTAAAACCCCATCGAACGATATTATTCCCACAGCTTGTCAGAGTTATTTTTAATTTTAAATTTTCAATACTCGTATTAATAATTTACAGCAAACTATTTTAAAAATAAATTTATCTATTAAAATCATATTAATACCAAGTGCAAAACAAACTCACACAAACGCCAGTCACTTATTAAACTTTTACATGATCAATTGAGAAAAGAAAAAGAAAAAAAAAAAAAAAACTCCAACAAGAAAAAGAAAATTTTATGGCAAATGTATAACAAATTACGTTCTACAAATTTCTTTACAGCCGCAATGTAAATCGCTCTATAAATCGAGTTTGACCAATTAGCAGATTTAGAGGCATGCCGATATTTGCATTAACTCTTATGTCCTTTCACAGCAATAAAATCAAGTCAAGACCATCGCGCATAACTTCCATTTCATTACTAACGAACCATTTTATAATATTTATTTATTTTTATGCTTCTGTTTAAAATACACTTCGCTTTATCTTAACATTGATAAAATCATCAAACCCAAACAAGCATACATCAGGTATACTCTCAAAGGAAAAATATCATTTCTCTCGTGTTTTTTTATGTCATTTAATCGGATTATATCTTAAACATCGCTCATCATATATATATCAAGGATTAGCGCAAAAAAATGATGCATAGAATTTTTCAAACAATCAAATATGATTTTTGTTGAATCATTTTTTGTTTGCTCATCAGAAATTCTTTCGCGAAGTCACTTTAATGGCAAATATCTACATGAAAAGATCTATAAGCTTAACTACATACCCATTTTTATTGAGGTGCCTGTCTGTGTTGAGAGCCTCGATTAGAACGTTTACAAGCGATTTCCACTCAAGAATATACATATCCAAAATCTAATGTAACGACCATATCATATCGATCAAGCCACACCACTCGAGTCGGTCAAAACAGCCCACCACTGTAAAAAAAAAAAAAAAGTAATTAGTTTCATTATAAAAAAAGTACAATTTTTACTATGTTTTCTAGTACTCGGGAACGTTTTCGTTTATTTATGAACAAAAAAGAAATAAATAATCAACAAAATCAGGAACCTTCAATGTATTTCGGTGTGTCGGCATATCACATAGACACTTTTACTCAAGCATTTTAAGCCTCATACGGTAATGGGTTTTAATGATAAAAAAAATATAAATAATATGTATTTAATGGTTTAAATCATGCATAATATCATCACGTGAAAAAGACACGAACGCGTTTCTATACATTCATATAAGTGGCAAATCAATTGGTGAAATAACCATAAATACATGTCAAGTGACAGTTGGATAAGTCGACACGGACATGAAACTGTTTATTGTCAGTTTGTTTGGGTGTAAAGATGACAGCCACCAAGTGCCGAAATAACGACCAGGGTGTTACTCATGGTAGTCAGCTTCTCATGGGAGAAAGGTGAATAACTCGAAAATAAAAAGACACAGTTGCCATTCCAACTTGGTATTGCTACTCTGTATAAGGCTACGGCCATAAAAAAATAACTTTTGGTATCTCTCAGCGGGCGAATTATATTTTTTTACATCTTCAAATTTGCAAAGTAATGCAGCTTTGTAATTTTTTTTTTTATTTATCAATAACAACATGTATTAAACATATAAAAAGGTATCCGAGTGTTTCATAAAGCTAACTAAGTCTTATACAAAGCTTGTACAATAGAACAGCGAAAATAAGCTCATATCGGGTTATCCAAAATATTTTTCATCTCAAAAAGGTAAAGACCACCCTCAAATGAGGATATTTCTTTAGCAACACACACCCGTAAATCAAAAGGTCATGATTTCTAAAGATTAACAAAAAGAATTTACAGCTTTTTTTTTATCCAGTTTAATTTCACGAGTAAAAAAGACAAGTATATATATATAAAATACAATGTAAATATATATGTTTTAACGATTATTTATAAAACCTGATTCTCATTATACAACGTTTATGTGAATTGAGAAAAAAGAAAAAAAATTAAATTCAACTTTTTACTATATAAAAATGAATATATATTTTTAATTTTGAAAATTTTGATATTTGTGGGGAGAAATCAAGGAATAAATGTTCATTTTGTTGTATATGAAAAGATGAAAAAAAAAATTTAATTTATATACATATATATAACTGCAAATATGGGCAGGGTTGTCTTTCTATGTGCACTTCCCATTAACGACACCCACGTTTGTATACATTTATATATATATTTTTCGCGTAATACACTGGGCAAACTGTGCTACGGGAGCTCTGCATATGTATGTTTATATATGAATGCATACTATGCAGAGATGCGAAAAATAATAAAAATAAAAGTGATATGTATGAAATGAAAAATAAAATATAAAATAAAAAATATGAAGCGTGAGTAAATACAGCGTGAACTGCAGTTTACTTGGGGTTACTTGTCTTCACATGTTCTCAATGCAAACGGTATTTGACCTTAAGGATCTTTTGAATGACAAGCATAAATAAAACGTTGACATGTAAATACATATACTAGAAAATACATTTTTTTTATCAGTGAAAATTGTCTTAAACTTTTTGCAATCCGAGTGTCGAATTGTTAATTTTTAAAAACAACATTCAGTTCAATTTATTCGGTAGACTTTTTATTTGTTCAGTCAATTAAAATATACAAAATAATGAAAGTTAAGAACCAAAGAGATCAATTATTATTTACATAAAAACAATAACCGAAAAAAAAAAAAAAGGAGATTTCTAAGCCTTACTTTTCAGCAAGTATAAAAAACCCGAGATTCTAATTAAAGGTCTGAAGACTTTTTAATAATTCATTTTTCATGTTATTATTTTTCGCATTTAATCAGCATACAGGATATACTCTCGTGGTCGAGACTCGATCGAATATGCAAATGACAACGTAAGATGCAATTTATTCAGCAATTTTATAACTACCCGGAACCGCAAAATGAGAATGAAAAAAATAAAAAATTTCAACCGATAAAATGGTGTCAAACTCAATGTTAGAGATTAAAATCATCAGAAGTGTGATTTGAAAAAATATAGCTGATTATCTAGACGTCTTCAATTAGAAAAAAAATAAAAAATGTAATTTGAACAACAATTTGTAGGCGAGAATTACAGATTTAACAAGCAAAACATGTAATTCAAGATGTTCATTAAAACTTTAATGCAATTGCAAACTGCATAGTATTAAACTTTTTTTTTCATTTACATATACATGCGTATAGATCAATTTATTTTATCGATAAATTTTTACTTGTATAAAATAAACATCAAATAACAATTTTATTAAATATTTTGTTTGATTTTGTTGATAATATTCGCTGTTATATTTTCATGGATGGAAAATTATAATTACGATAGGCGTGGTATAAGCCAGGACACTTTAAACTTATTGCTATACAAAGTTGACAAAGCTAATAGTATTCAATAAATGCTTGTCTATTACATGACCATCTACTCTCATTTTCAAGTCGTTCATCTTGTTCATGGACCACTATGAGCTTTGTTTATACAGACTTGAGACATATGAATACATAAAAAAAAAAAAAAAAACACACAATATGGTCATTGACCTACACACATAACTATTATGGATGAGCCATATATGTTTTTTGTTTTTTTTTTTTATACAAGTCACTGCTACATCACATTTTAGAAGAGGAGGAGCAGTAGATGTTGCACCATCATAAGTCTAGAAGTGTACAACGTATTAAATATATATCCAACAATATGCAAATTTACATCAGATAATTTGCCGGAGCGGTACAGACACACAGCTCTATTACTTTACTTTGGTTATCTCGTTTCACGACTTTTCATCCCGTAAACACAACTTGTGGCAAAGAAGTTTTCAGCAGCAACACAATATTGTGCGTAATTGACGTGAATTTATCTGATTCTTGCTGGGGCATGTTAACTGATTAAAGGAAAAAATATAAGAAAAAAAATTCAAGTATATGATTAATCTTATAATTATTACTATGGAAACACTCTCGGTAATGTTTTTATCTCAGCTCAAATTTTTTGATTAATATAATCATGAATGTATGTTGAAAAAATAATCTATCGTGAATTTATTTTTTATTCGAGACGTTGAGTATGGGGCAATTTTAAAAATTTAAATTTTTTTATTATTGTTTCGTTATTATTATTATTTTAATTTGATAATATTTTAGGTATATATGTGTATAAATTAAAGGTGAATACGATGGCACGAGTGATGAGGACCACGACTCCCACGCCCAAAAAAGAACCCATGTGGAGAAAGCTGCTCTTATGTATACGAATTTATATACGAGGGTGCGTGGAAAACGAACCATCAGGACTTTTGGCGCCGATTATTTCTCTTATCTCTTTTTATTATATTATTTATATTTTATTTTTTGCCATTTTTAACTTTCTTTATTTCTCATTTGGAGCTTCAGCACACCTTTCAATGCCACGACCGATAAAAAATATTTTTTATATTAAAAAAAATGCCACAACAAATTTTAAATTTAAAACAAGAAACGTCTTTGAATTTTCAGCTACCGCATTTAATAGTTTTTTGTTTAATGTTAAAATTAATATATGCATTGTTATAAAATAAAATTTATAAATATATATATTTGTTATCTGTAATTTATACGCAATTATATTTCGTTATAAATTAAAATCACATCGACAATAAAGACATTTAAATCCCATTTCAAGTTGTTAAATATATAAATTCTTTGAGAATATAAAATTAAATAAATAAACATGCGAGTGTATAGAATGAAGCGAATAAAATTATTCAGATCACCTTGTTTTTTGAAATACACAAAGTGAGTGTAGGAGTATGAGTAGTCTCATTAAACTACCGAGTTTCAGCAAAGAACTCGATAAACGACCCGCAGATTCATTCAACTTCGCTACAAATTACAAAACCCATATAATTTATAGATTTTTTTTATTCGTTATTTTATATTTATCGTTTGTTGCAATTTGTTATTTCTTTTCTAAAAAAATTTATATCGAAGTCAAATCTTTGTGGAATCTTCATGAACATTTTTATTTTCTTTCTTGAATTTTTTACAAGTTAAAAAAAAATAATATTATTCGACACTTCCAATAGAAATTTATGTACCAATAAAAACCCAGTTGACATTTTCCAAAATTGTTAAAAATTTAAAATTCCAAATGCAATGATAAAATAAAAATAAAAAATAACCATGCACCGGACATTTATAGTAAGTAATCCAAATTTATTTCCGATCTCCTTATTTTCCATACAAAAAGCTAATAATAATAACAATAAAAATTAACACAAAAAGAAAAAAATGAATATTTTATAAGTGCAAAGCAGATTCACGATCAAAAAAATTATATAAATAAAAAATTTGTTTTAAAATGTTTATGGCAATGGACGGTATAATTTTAAAATAAGGCTAAAGTCAAGACTGCGTATACACATTAAGCGGGATATAGAAATGAATAAAAAAACAGAACATTAATGTCTCGAAAATTCCATTAGCCTGGCGTGTGTCCTACTCTGGTCGTAAATTACATGTGGGTGGTGAAGGAAAATCAAAATGAATACCATCCAGGGAATCAATGAAAAACAAATTGAACAGAATTATTTTCCTGATTGGATATAAATAAATCTAGTAATTTGAAAAAAAAATAAATGTACTGGCAAGCTCTTGAGAAATATATTTTATACTCTTTTTAAGTTTCACAAACTTATATATATCTCAAAAATAACACCGTTGTAATTTCATCGTTATTTCCTTTTTATCTTCCACTGTGTATACTCATTTCGTTTTATTCACTAATCCACGTGTTCTCATCACGTTTTTGCATACATCCATGATTATTACACACAACAACTTGAGACACACGTTTCCGGAAATCATATAATAAACCTCACAGTATATTTGAATTTTTTTTCATTAAATGAAACAAATCCTCATTCACACACACAGAGAAATGTCACAGGCAATATTTTCCATGTTGTTTACACACATTAATTCTCCGTGAATTAATTTGCATAAATAAACGATTGAAATAAAAAAAAAATTCATATGATTATCTGAGCACTTATAATATCGTTATAATATTTTATTTATTTATTTTTTATTTCTACTTGTTGATAGACAAAATACTATAATACGATAGTTTTTATAAAATATTATTTATTTATAAATATTTATGATGCTTATTTATAAATAATTGAATATATTTATTTTTAATGATATTGTTGATGTTAATTTTATAATTGATATGTATTTTGATAATTTAATTAACTTTTATGTATCTTTATGTATTAAAATATATTCACTTCAATCTTCATGTCGTATTTTCATTGGCTGATTGTTTTGGTTGCATGCAAGTGAGTTGATCATTTTTGTAATGTATGAAAATTATTCATGAAACCAGTATACAAATGATAATTTCGTATGAAAATTATGAAATAAATTTTGAGAATTAAAAAAAGTTGAAATTCGATGAAATATCTTAATTTGGAAAATGAGAAAAGTAGAAAATTTGAAAAGCAATGTCGTGCTAACGTGAAAATAACTTTTGTATATTATTTTAGTATTGAATTTTATCTCGAAAGTTGTTTTATACAGTCAAAATGAGACAGTCATATTAATGAAATGGGATCAACGTTAAAAATTTATATGCAATAATATTATACAAGTAGAATTGTGAGATGAGAAAATAATCATTTCTCAAGTACTTAATATTTTATTGCAATCTTATATATTCATCAAAAACAAACTATTAATTTTAAAATATATATAAAATAAATTAATAAATTTTATTCTATATATTTTTTAAATTTTTATTAACTCTTTTAATTCATTACATTTTAATTTTTTTTAAACAAAAAATTAAATGAAGTAAGAAAAAAAAGGATTTTATTTTGAAAGTAATTTAAAAATTGAGAAATATTTTGATAATCTATTAATATTTTTAGTCTTTAATGGCTCTTTCAATATTTAATTTAAAAATCAATGTTTGGTCAAGGTCTTTTTTGATAAACGACGTCAGGCCAATTATTTTATTTGTATAGTTTCAAGTTTTTTTTGGAGATTTCAAAATTAGCTTTATGAAATTAATCAATGATTTTTATTTTCGTATAAAAAAAAAGGACAATATTAATGGCATGAGATCGTGTTAAATATACTCCAATACGTCATTTGAAATTTAACTAAATTAAAAGAGGAATAATAAAAATGAAATACTTTAAATATTCAAAGAATGTTAAAAATACTTTCGTTAATTTTAATTAGGGTGATTAGTTATTTTTTTTTTTGGGTATACCTGATTAGTCTAGACAAAAATTCAAATTTGACATATTATTTATTTATTAGCTTAATTTTCTTAATTTTGCTGTCGACTCTTTTTTTTTTTTTATTAGTTTTATTGAGGTAACAAACCGCTGTGTATTTGTGTAAATTGTTAAACATCAGTCTTTGAAGATACCGCTTTTATATATTCGTGTGTAAGCGATAAGTCATCAAATTGACATGCATTGATGATGATAATGTTGATCAAACTACCAGAAACGAAGAAAATAATTTGAAATTTTTTTTGTTGAGCAAATAATTTTTATGACTGATTAAACTGTCTTGAAAGCTGAATAAAATGTGGAGCAAACACGCAATGCGTAGGTGTACGGAATATAACGCAACTTTAAAAGTTAACTTTGTTTTCTTTCAATATAATTCAACATTTAATGATTAACAATTTGACTATATATATAAAGAAGTTTGTGTAAAAGAATTGACTATTTCACAATAAAAATGGATGATCCACGACGCGAATTTTTTTTTTGAATAGTCCGAGCCTGTCTGTAATTGTCTGAATCGTGTGAATTAACGTGTAATTCATACGTTAATTTACACGTAAATAAATGAACATTATCCAACGTTTATAAAAAAAAAAACTATTTTTCGAATGATCAATCATAAGACACGATATTAAAAACAAAACGATTTTAATAAAAAATTAAGAACTCAAAATCGAAATATATAAATAAATAAGCCAAAAAAAAAATTCATCTATACTCCAAAGTGTAAATCAGACACTTAATTTCGTCACAAAACCTTCGGTCAGGGTCAGGGTCACTGAGGGTTGATAAAAATAAAATTAAATAAATAAATTAAAAAAAAAAAAAAAAACGTGGATATTATGTGGAAGCAACTGAAGTGAGAAATACAAACATACCGCTTGTGTTGGTCAAGAAAAAAAGAGACAAGGTGAACCCGGGTCACATGCGAATAAACTTGGATCACACACGAAGATCCCAGGAGTACTTAACGCCTGTTATGTTAAATCTAGTTGAGCCCAAATTATATATATAAAGAAAAATAATGAAATAAATAAAAGTGCACATAAACTTAATCTAAATAAACAACTAAATAAATTTTTTATTTAATCATTTATTTATGTATGAAGAATTAAATTTATTCATTCATTACCGTAATGATAATAATATAAAGTATAAAGTCTCATTTTTCATTCAAGGAAACGCAATAAAATTATTCTAAAATTCAAATTAATAAGACGTATAGACAAAAACAAGGTTAACAACTTTGTCCTTTTTATTCTACTTCCGATAATATAATTTTTTTGAATTAATTGTAATCCGTCCTCTTTGCATGCGTCATATGATCTTATGGGTTGAGATTAGACACGAAAAATTACAAGTCCGTCGACTCATGCCCTTAGGAATCTACAATATATGTTTTTATTTAAATTCAAAAAATAAAAACTCGTTAGCTTGTATTTTTTTGCTTCTTTTTTTCAATTTAGATTCAACTCGATGGGAATTCGTAGTAAATAAAAAAAAATAAATGTAAACGTTTTAAATTTATAAACGATTTGGGCTATTGAGAAATATTTTTGTGGGAAAAAATGGTGCCAATTTATTTAACAAAGGTCAGTGAGTGTATAAACGTGATGAGTAAGGGATCTTCAACATCTCCATGTACCTCAATATATCGCAGCCATTTAAAAGATCTGACGACATGAAAAATTGACTCATTTTTATCATTAAAAATAAAAAATTCTTTTTTAATGAGAAAAATGATAATTTCATTTAAATTACATAATAAATTGTTATTTTCTTATTTTCGAATTATCAATATTATTTATTATTCAATAATAAATTTTTTTTTTTGTTTCAATTTTATTTTTTCAAATAATATTTGTTTATTTGTACATTCTTTTTATTTCATTAGATATAAACTTGAATTTCACCAAGAATATTAATAAAATAATTAATGAGTGAATAATCAAAAAAAAAAAAAATAAAAAAGTTAAATCTTTATAAAAAAAAATATATAGATGCTTAATTTATTCAAATTATATTTGTTTAATTTTTTTAATTGACTGTAAAATTTTTAAACTTAATAATGATACTTTAAATTATACATTTTATGAGTGTTTGCCAGAGATAATTATTAAATTAATAAAATAGAATTTAAGTGAGGGAAATGTTGTTTACTATATTATATATGCGAAGAGTAGATGCAAATTTTTTTTATATCTCCTATGTAGTTTGAAATTTAGAAGAAAAAATAAAAAAGATATAATAAGGAGGCAAATTCCAACGAGTTTTGAATAGCCAATATGTCTTTTGTGTCACGAAAATGGCTCGCGTGATGCTGAGACGTTCATGTCGTCGATTAAAATATATGTATGCTCAAAAAGAGAAGAGGGTCAACTGGTCGATCTATGTTATTTACAGCCCCACCCATTGAGAATCCTTTACCTTTTTGTCACTACTCTAGCCAAAAACCATTCAATGTAAATATTCTACATCTTTTTCATTAAAAAAATTTATATATTTTAATATTATTTATAAAAGTTTCATCTTTAAAAATTGATAATTTATTGGCAATCAATACTCTCATATTCGGAAGAAAAAAATTATGTATCAAAAAAAAAATCAAATTAAAAAAGCTGAGAACTTTAAAAAAAAAATAAAAATAAATAAAAATTATATTTAATAATAATAACAACAAGAAATGTTAATAAAATTGAAATAAAATTTTAAAAAAAGTGTGAAAATTAAATGACACGAAAATAAGATAGTCATAAAAAAAATTCTACATGACAGACGCATTTTAATTTAAAAATCTTGTTTTTTTTTTTCTTTTATTATTTTTCTTTAAAATTGTTGGTTCACCCATACTGCCCGTTATATTATCAGAATATTATAGCCAAGTGTGTTGCATCGATAAAACCACCTTTAAAGTGAACACATAAGAAAACACCTCGGGCACAAAACCAGACCGTACATTTTTAAAATTCCACGATTCTTTATTACCAAAGCATTTGCACCAATCCAACTGGCTTATATATTTTATTTTTTATTTATATTTTTTCAAAGCATTTTTTATAATAATTATTTTAATATTGTTTTTACCTATTTATATTTGTATGTATTTTTATTTTTAAATAAAACCAGAAACGGCATAGTAAATTAATTGGTTGTGTTTAGATATTGCTATTGATTCTTGTTTCAAGTCTAAATAGCTGTATGTTTATGTTACCGGAAATTGTATGTATAGTAGACATTTCATTTTCAACGATCGGTCACATTAATCATAACACTTTTATCCTATAAATATTATTTATATTTTTTTTTTTCATTAGTATCATTATGATTATCATTAATATTATATATATTTTTATGTAATTTTCATCGCCAACGCGACATTTACCTGGTGGGTTTCAATGATTCATCAAGCTTGTATTGACTGATGAAGCTGTATCATCGAAACCATCATTGAAAAACGGAAAATTATTCTACTTTTAATTAAGCCCGATTGAAAAAAATAAATGTAAAATCTTTATTCACTAGAAAATATATGATAAATCAATTTTTTTCATCGAAAATTCGTTGTTTTTGTCAATTAATCATGAGCCAAATGCACAACGAGAAGTGATACTCGACACGCAACAGCTACCCACACTCGTTACCGAAACACACAGAAGACGATTTGTGCAGAATCGCACTCTCAATTTTATTTGTTAAATTTATAGCTTTGTATCAAAGAAATAAATAATAAATAAATAAAACAAAAGAAAAAAATTGTAAAAGATGCACGGTCCGGAAGATTTATTTATTCATTTCTTCTTTTATTTTATTTATTTTTTTTTAAGCTCTGCAGACGTACTGATTATGGGTTATCTTATGATGGAATGAATTGGCAGATATTCGCAAGATAAAATGTGAAAAAATAAATTAAACTAAATGCATCTACTAAATAAGAAAAAATATTTATAATTTTTTTTTCGTTCTTTAAGTATATCAGTAGCCAAAAGGGATTGGCAAATTGATTTTTTGATATATTGATGATACTAATTTTTAGAATCAAAAAAAATAAAGAAAAAAATATATATATCTGATCTTTTTGGTATGAAAGATTTAAGATTAAAAAAAAATTGAAAAAAACCTTCAAATAATTTGATACAATATATGGAAGATAAAATTTTAAAAAATCTGTAAATTTTTTCATTCAAATATTCTAACAAAAATAAACACCTAATGTAAATAAATTTAAAAAAAAAAACTTAAAAAGTAATGATAGTAATAATAAAAACCCTTGTGAGAAAAAAAAAAAATTAAAAAACAATTTTTTTAGGAAGAAAGACCTTTTGAACAATGGTCAAAAGCGAAATTCGAGAAGACAAAGATCACGAGATTTCCAGCATCAATTTATCAGCAAATAAGATTGAAATTTTTTATTTTTCGCCATTAAATAAATATATATAAATAATATTGAATATACCGTTAAAGAAAAAAAAGAAAAAAATGAAAAATTTTAACACTGACCATGATTAAAAAAAATAAAATAACAATGCAAATGAAATGAATAAAAAAAAAAGAAAGTAAAATAATATTTAACATGATTTATGACTTGATATTTTTTTACTCTCATGTATATTTTTGCAAACTCACATCTCTTCAATGTCACTCAATTTCCTCTGAAGTCGTCTAGCACCCTTCACTCTTAATAAAAAAATAAAAACAACCCTCCCTTCTGTAAAATTATTCTCATAAACGTAAATATACCACCGAGAATTATTATAGTTTTTTTATTATATATTTTTTATAGCTGATTTATCGACAGAATTCACGACTACAATAACAATTGATGGAGACACAATATCGATACTTGTCACTCCTCTTTTGGCTTGTAAACATCCTATTAAAAATTCTTTATTTTTTTATTTATTTATAAATATAAATAAATGAAAAAAAAGCTTCAACAAATATCGACAATTGTCTGCGGTTACTTGATTTTTCTCTCTGCAGTGAATAAAAGAAAACTTTTTTTATTTTAATATTTCTTTGTGAAATAAATATACCTTGAGGGAGTCATGACTTTAAATCTTAAGAATCTTTATTACTATCTTTGTCATCAAGTGCGTTTAAGAGATGTGAAGAAAAGTTGATGATAGGATATCGGATCCATTGGAGAGACACGAGTCTTGTCATCGAGTAATCCAAGATGTTTTATTATGTCTTTTAAACCCACCCAAAATGACTCATGTCAACCGAGAAATAGTATTACATATACTTTTAAATATCCATAAGCTTATAGATAAAATTTTACCTAATTTTTTTCCTTAATATTCTAATTTTGAAATAGAAATCTAATAATAATATTTAACAGAAAAATAGTTGTATCAAAAATTCGATAAATATCTACAGTGTCTATGTATAAATTTGTTGTTGATTTCTTTAAGCATATATATGATAAAATTGAATAAAATAAAATAAAGATGTTTAAAAAATTGATCTTGATCTGTATGTAACACCTTGAAGATAGAAAAAATTCATTGAGGTCGAGCTATTGAATCACGCTGTCAAGAGAGTTATCAGCAAGATCAGATAAATACGTACATAAATGGTAACATTTGTAAATGAAATAAAACCTTTTTAGATCTATATTCAAGAAGTCTCGATTGGAATATAGAAATGTAATTTAAAAGTTAAAAAAAGAATGATAAATTATTAGGAATAAAAAAAATAAGTTTAATTTTCTTAGCTACATCTCGAGGTGATTTGAAAATATATATTAAGAAAGAACTGATAGAAGATTCTCTTCTGGATCTTTTTTGCAAGAATAAAAAAATATATACCAAGTGGGTGTTGGTCCCACGCGACTAGGTGAGGCATTCATTCACTCAATTTTATCATCATTATTAATATTTATTTATTTATTTTTCATCTAGAATCTCATCACGAAATTTGCGAAATTTAAAAAATTATAACTCTCATTTTTCTATCTTTAAAATAACAGATTTGTTATTGTTGTGGTTTTTTTTTTAATATTAAAATTTATAAAAAAAGATTAACGATAATAATTTATATACAAAATGATTCGACAAGGATTATCGATTAGATAAATTATCTATTCTCTGAGTGATTTTATACGAGCTAATTTAACTATTCACATGAATTTAATTTTCGTTTCAACACCTCAGCTATTCAAAACTCTCTATTTCTCTCACTTTTATGATCATTATCTTCATCACCATCACCATCATCATCATTATCGACATCTTGGGAGGTTTTCGACATACACTTTTTTCATCTTTTAATCATCATATATCCATTAAATTGCACTCAAGTATTGAATGAAACAAAATGGCTCTTTTGCGCCTCAGGGTAAATTTATCAAAAATAACTATAGTTGTAGTGTCTTGGATAATGACTGGATCCACCCCCTCGTAGTGAATATATATATGTATAAACGACACGTACAAGTCCCACGCAAACATCTATAATTCTTTTTTTTTTTTCGATTTAACACCCCCGTATACAAAACAAGCACGTGCCATCTTGACCTCCATGTGATAAAAAAAAATAAAAGAAAAAAACTTACTCGAACGAGGATTTACATAAAATATTATTTTTAAAAAAATAAAATTAGTTTTAACATATTGAAAATATTATTATGCAATGTTGAATAATTTTTTTCTATATATATCGCGTAACGAATTTCATAAAAAAAATATGCAGATTAATATTCTGAGATATATTTATCAAATAAAATTATAATAAACTTTGTACTCGAATAATATTTTTGGACTTGAAAAAAGTAAAAACGAGGGTCAGTAGCAAGCAACGTGTGGTATCACCAATACCCATTTTCTAAAGGTGCTACCGCTATTAATAACGCGACACGTGTATCGGTTCTTATGAGCACTTTTTTTTATATATATTTTTTACTAGATGGTTCATGACTTCCTCCTGTAAACTCACACTTCCTCGATCATAAAATTTTTATTTTTTCTTTTTCCCTAGTTTATGAGAGCTTTGTAAAAAAAAATGAAAAAAAAAAAAAATTATTTAATAACTTCATAGATCTATACGTGCAATATCTTCGGTTAAATTATATTCTTATTTTTTATTTTATTTTTCTGGATATTTTTATATGAAAAATAAATTTCAAAGTCAAATTTATTTTTCTGATTCGAAATCTTATGATATCATATATTTTTTTTCTTCATTTGAATAATAATAATGATTATTTTTTTTTAATTGGATAATATTGATAGTTACAAGAACGCAAGGCCAGAAAATATCTTGTTCAAAATAAATTCCATGTGGGGCCCAATGTATATTTGCCCTTGTGGCTATAGAGTGTGTAAATCAAAAATCGAATATACATACTTGAATGTACCTATATCTACACTTATGTACACTAATATTTAAAAAAAAAAAAAAAAAAAAAACATTAAATTGTCCTTGACGACTATTTATAAATACTATTAATAACGTCATGAATTTTTTTTTTTTAAATACCGAATATAAATAAGAAATTTTAAATTTTAATGTACACTTTTTAGTCAATATTTTACTCTTATTTTTTGTTAAACATTATTATATACAGCATGTAATTTAATCCACACTGTCGACAAAATAAATAAATAAATTAAAAATCCTGACAATATCCTGAGAATTATATTCATAATAACTTGGCTTTTCATCGATAAATAAAATATTTTTTGGCATAAAAAAAAAATAAAATAAAACGACTATACAAATAAAAGCAAACTACAAAAAAGAATCTATAGTTATATATTTTTTTTTTAAATGAATAATAAATGAAGATTGAGAGGTGAAAAAAATTAAAAAAGAAAAAAGGAGAAATCATGATGCAAACGCCCACACGTGCGAATTAATACAGAGAGATAAGGGGCAAAGGGTGGTCACAGAGACGACAGAGGATAAATAAAGAAAATAAATAATAAAAAATTTAAAATACAAAAGGTATGAAATTTTCAGAGACCACCACCAAGTATAGACCAACATCATCAGAATTAATATTTTAAAATAATTCAAAACCATGTCAGTTATTTTAAGAATGGAAAAAAAAAAAAAAAACGAATTTAAAAATAAATAATTGAAAATTACAAATGATGATAAAATGTTCCATTTAGTTTCAAGGCATTCAATATAATACAAAAAATTTATAACAGCGAGATGTATACGACAAAAATAATTAACAACAGTCAAATGGAAAAAGCAGAAAAAAAATAAAATCATTCTGCAAAATATCATCCAATTAGATCGAGAAATAAGTGAAAAAAAAAGCCGGTAAATGATAGATATATGCAAAAAGAATTATCATAATTTATAAATATTATAATTTATGATTTATAGACATGATGACCATGCGCCAATGACGTTCAGTCATCGAACAAATAAATGCATTTGTAAATGATCACTGCAACACATATATGCACTGTACATTTGGACGCAAATATGTACTCATCGATTTTGATTTATTAAAACGAGAATGTATAAATACTTTTGTAAAGCCAACTTGATCTCACCTTAAATGTATAATGTTTAAATTTTTTTTATTTATCTTATTTTTGAATAACGAAAATGAATAATAAAAATAAAATAAAGATATTACTGATTTGTAATGAAGTCTGGAGTTTTATTTAAATGGAAAACTTTAATCTCTTTCTCTCTATCCCGCAAGACAACTATTTTTGCCCCCAGGGCCATGTAATTAGTAACCCTGCATATTTATCAAGGCAAATCGCATTCAATTCGATAAGTTCTTTATGTTTTTTTTTCTTTCTTATTTCGTAAATTTATTTGTAATATCCTTTGATATGTTATTTTTTTTTTTGCTGTTGCTAATATTTATTTTTTAGATAAAAATTAAGGTGCGGTATTTTGTTTGAAATGTATCCCTGTCTCATCCTTATCTAAGAACAAACGAGCGCGGCAATTTCGGCACCATCTATATGTGCAGCAGCCAAAAAGGTCATCAGATCATTTTCTCTGTTTGATGTGATGAATATAAAAAAGACCTGTGAGATAAGATGGAGTGATCTTGTTGGTGTTTGTGCCAAACAGCTGGCAAACATTTTTTTTTTTATACATAAATTATTTGGGCTACCGAAAATTTATTATTATCTTCGTTTTTTTTAGAAAAATTTATTTAAATAACAATTGTTTACTGAATAACCGATCAAATATGAAATGCATATTTAAATTGTCTTTATTTTAATTATATTATATTAATTTATATCCAAATATTTAAAAGAAATTAACGAGCGGTATTTTTAAAATGCACTTATGTACTCAACTGCACCATGACTTTCATAACCGGAGGCTCAATACAAAATTCATCAAAATAAAATTATCTCCAACAACAGCAACAACACCGTGAAAATAATTCAATGATAGCCGATTCGTATTAAATTCTTCACGTAAACGTTCAAAGAATATTAATAGAAATTTAAAATGTACACGAATTTTAATTTAAATAAAAAATTGATTTAGCTTTTCTTAAATTATTTTACATACTCAAACTCGATAATTATTGTCAATGTTTTGATTTATTTATTTTCTTAAATTTAAACGTGAGAAAAATAGTAGATTGAAGCAAAAAAATTTCAACTATTACATTTAACTTTTAAGAAAAGAAAATCGAGTTGGAATAAAATGAAGAAGATAATTGATGATCGAGAGTTCAAGATTAATTGTGAATATAGTGTCGTTTCTCATATTTACAACCGGTTCACTCACCTCCTAACGGATTAACGGAAATATTAACATTAAAAAATGTTATTAACATTTAAACAAGAGTACAAAAATGTATATAAATATAAAACTTTCATATTCCTGTATATCTATCCTTAATTTTTATTTTCATTTTATTTTTTACAACACACGATAAAGTGTCAGAATTTGTTGTCATGTTTTCAGAAGTTAAATCGCGATATATATATGCAATATTTTTAAATTTTTTTAAAACTCATTTTCTTAAATATAAATTGGAAATAAAAGTCAAGTACATGTAGAGACATGATGGCCAATTACACTTGTAATTATACTTCATAAAAATTGTTTAAAATAAAAAACAAAATTTATTTTTTTCTCGTATAGTAAAATATAATAATAAAAATATTTGTTGGTGTGAAAAAATAATAATAAAAAAAAGGAAAAAGAGATCGAAATTTTAGTAAAGGCTATTAAATATTAAAAGACTTTTGCTTAACTGTAATTTTAATTTAAAATCGTTGCACTTTTAGTGACCACCTACGATGTCATTTTTTTTCTTCATTTTTCTCTGTCAAGTTACTTAATAATTTCGTCGAAAATTGAATGACAATTATTCGATTGTAATTTATTTTTCATCAGTACTTATATTTAGCTATTGTGAATTTTTAACTTGACCTCAAACTAATTAGCTAATCAAGTATTTTTACACTTAATAATGTATCCTATTTAAAATTACATTTACTATGCTAATAAATTTATAAATTCATTTTTATTAAACTCAGTAAAAAAATTCAAGAAAATAAAAATGATAATTAAATAGTTCAACTGAAAATATACTCGAGAAAATATCTAAATTTATATGCAAACGATAACTTCATCTTATCGTTTAAAATAAAATTTTTATAGCATCAGTATAATAAATCAAATAACATTAAACTTCAATAACTTTAGCAATAATAATTGATGAAAAAAAAAAAAAAAAAAAAAAAACAAAAAGAATTTATTTATTAATTTATAGAAACGATTGCATGATTATGTCACATTTACTGTCCCCATAAAAACCATCGATAACTTTTATTTTATTTTTAAAAACCATATTCAAGAAGATTGTATCATAGCATAAACAAACGAGATATCCCGTAGATCCGACTGACATCATACGAGGACATCAATTTTAAATGAATTTATTTTACGATTTTTCAAAAATTAAATGTCTTTTCAATGGCACTTTACCAATAACACAATATCAAACAGATAAATTTATCGTCAATTTAAACTCTATTATCAAACAAGGCTTTTTCTTTTTACTTTTTATAAAAAATTTATTACAAATTCTTGAAGCTTCAATTTTTTTCTCAGATAAATTATTGTGAAAAATAAAAATACTATTAAATTCAAGAAAGAAAATATTATTGACATGATAAAACAACAAAACAAATGCAATTTTATTTAAGATAACTCATTATGAATCTGATGATTGTGCATAAGACTTGACACACAATAATGTGATTAAAATTTCATTCAGCTTGATGGCAAAATAGCACACACAACAATGAAACTCAAACAAGTATATATTGTGGAAGCAAAGACTAGAGAATGTTTGTTGAACATGTTGTGAATAAGCAACGTGGGTGATCGCCTTTTAAATCGAAATTTTCCACGCTGACACTCTCATCTGAGGCACACTACCGCAAATTGACTCGATAAAATGAGAAATAACCGCTTGTGGTGTTTTCGCGAGTCACTCAAAACTAATTTTTATTTTTTTTCATTCAATTATTTTCAATTTTTTATTATACACTGCACCTATACTATTCTTTATACTTTTTTTGCAGATTTATTTTAGTCCTACTTAGCTTTTTCTTGTATAACTCTACCAATAAATTTTGAATGATATTTTTTGTTTTATTTTTAAGTATATAACTTACAACTGTATATATATTTACGTAATTTATTGATTTTTTTCATTTTGATTTTTGCCCACGTAATGACAACAACTATATACCACCCACATGTGACACAGTCAGTTTGTAATTTTTTAAATGAAATAAATGAAGAAAAAAATAAGCAAATGAACCAACAACAATAATAATGAAAACCGTTATGGTTTAAATTTTTTTTTTTGATTAAACATTCTTTAGTTAATATCAATTCACGGCGGTCATGTACACTAAAATACCTTGACTTCAAGTTTATTTGTATAATATAATTTCAATACGAGTGGATCTTGAAATGTACGCTTTCAAAGTGTTAGATAAATACTGCAACACGAACCATAAAAAGGATGCCTAATTTTAAAAAAATAATGAAAAATTATTGTACTAAAAAAAAAAACCGGATTGAAAAAAAAATAAAAAAATCAATCAATCACATCTTTCAAGTCAATATACTTTGAAGAATAAAAGGAGAAAAAAAAATAAGAAAATTATAATTGACGTGGGATTAATGTACTACTCTGTTTAATAAAAAAACTTAATAAACTTAAATTAAAAGAAAAAAAAAAGTGCAACATCGTAAATCACTAATTCACAAGTGGCCCGAAAGTAATAATACTCAATTCTCAGTAGGCAATTACGTGGGCAACAAAACAATGTGCAAGAGAAGACAATACTTATCAGTTTTCTCAGGTGGGCGAGATATGTCGCTTCCTCTCGTTGCCCTCCCAACAAGAACTCTGACTCTTTCGATACCTTATTTTCATTACTTATAAATATACTTATTGTTATTACAGTACGTTTTCTTCATCTCTCTTTGTTTCATAAATTTAAAAAGTCTCAGTCAAGTTTAAGCAAGAAGATGAGAAGCCCATTGTCCAACTTGAAGGTATGAAGACAACCAAGCAGTTGCCTCCTACAAGTTGAACAAGGTGCCAGACGAATTTACCATCACACTTCTGATATACACTCAAAAACACTTCAAGTATATGCAGAATAATATTCAAAAAAAATATATAAATATTAAATAAATAATCACGATAATAATATAATAATAAAATGATGATGTCAGAACGATTTTTAAAAATATTGATTTTTGCATAAAATAATAACGATATTAATGATGATTGAAGTAGGACAGTTTTTTTTTTTTAGATGAGAATTAATATTGTAAAAATATTGAACTGGTATTGGAAACTTCTGTGGACAAAATTTATTTTTATCTTTTTTAATTGACATCACACGTTTGGGGTCATCAAAAAATTTCTGTCTAAAAATGTTACATTTCAAAAAAAATGTTAATAATTTTTTGGCGATATTAGAAAATTATCAAATATCGTTTTTCGAAAATTAATTTTCAATAGTGGGTCAAGGCAATAGTTTGTCTCATAATGTAGTTTTTTTTTTTTTTTTCATATTAATGTAAAAAAAAAATGATTTTATTATTATTTTTCTTTGTATTTTTCGAAGGAAATATATCTAAATTTTAGATAACGGCTATAAATACTTATTCTTTCTTTATTTAAAAAAAAAAAAAAAAAAGTGGCTTAATGCTTATGCTTGTTGAAAATACTGATAAATATTTTGTTAAACTAAACATTTTATAAAGATAACAAATTAATAAAAGCTGGCATTAAATTTTTTTTATTGTCAAAAAATATTTGTTCAACAAACTAGTCGTCGTTCAACATGGAACTATTCAAAACGTTCTTAATAATTGTTCTCCAACTTGTTTTTGTTTTATCAGGTGAGTTAAAATTTTTTTCAAATTAATGATATAAAAATAATAATTTTTTCGATTTTAATGATTTTAAATTAAAATTTTATAATCACAGTGTCTGAAAAAAAAGATAGTAAAAATGTACAGGGACCACAAAGCAGTGTACAAGAAAATGGACTAATACAAGAAGCATATGGTGAAAAAAATTTCCGGGGAAGAGGTCATCCACGTCCGAAACCTCCAAAGATAAACGTTTCTTTAAATATTGCTAATCAAAGAAATCGTCCATGTATACCGTCAAATTGCGTTCCGATTACACAATGTTTTCTGCCGTTCCCAAGAACATGTGCTAATCGTCTTCATGTTTGTTGTCTAATATCTAGACCTGTTGTCGACAAGTTAATTGAACAGTTGTTACCAAAAAATAAACAGTAAAATCTATTCACGATAAAAATATTTTCCAATAAATTTATGATGTTTTTTCATAATTAAATTTTCTTTTAAAGAAAAAAAAGGATAATTGTATTTAAATAAATACATAATAATCAAAGTTTAAGATATAATTTTGTTTAAAAAGAAAAAAAAAAAAAATATGTAATTTAGTATGAATTTAAAAAAAATAAAATGATCATTTATTCAGAGTAAAATTATCTAACTATTGTTATTTATCCTGTTATTTTTGTAATTCAAATTCAAGTTCATATGCCTTTTGAATATATAAAATAATACTTTTCACCTACACATAATTTCATCCGGTTCCGGTGTAAGCATTAATAATAATAAAAACAATAAAAATATATAAATAATTTTTTTTTTGCTTTTATTATTATCATGTTGAAGACGCTTGCAAACGAGTCGTGGCAAAACAATTTGATTCGCATGACCAAGAATAAAAAAAATAAAATATAATAATCATATAAAAATAAATGCATAAGGCATAATTTTTCGTTGTTTTTTTTTTAAACATAAGTATCTCTTTTATTTTTCTGTCATTTGTAGTGCTCATCTCTTGTGAATATATTCGTTGTGATACTAAAACGCGGTGAGATGTGTTAAGCATGTGAATAATTGGGATTTCACCTACACAATTTAAATTTTTAAGTACGTTTGTGTTAAAATATTGTCCTGGGGCATTGTGAGACAATATGATAACATGCAATATACGAGACAACATTTACTTGTATTTATTTTTTTAAATAAATATAAAACTTATTTATTTCTCCTAAAACCAGCGGGTTGATATGAATTTTTTAATTGAATTATTATGATTAAAAAGTGCATTCAAAGTTG
>JAPYYR010000331.1:0-33647 GCA_030523065.1 Aphidius colemani
CGGGGTTGGGACGAACAACAAATGATAAAAATTATGCGAATTATCCATAAGAAAAATACGGGGTTGGGACGAACAACAAATGATAAAAATTATGCGAATCATTCATGGGAAAAATACGGGGCTGGGACGAACGATAAATGATAAAAGTTATCCGAATTATCCATGAGAAAAATATGGGGCTGAGATAAATGATAAATGATAAAAATCATGCGAATTATTTATGAGTAAAGTACGGGGTGATTGATTGTATTTTCCGCGATAAAATGTATGGGAATTTTTTTGAATAAAAAATACGTAGGTGGGACGAGCGAATATGAATGAAAAATACATCGGAATTAACGGGGAAATAATGTTCTAATATTTTCAGGATTTTAACATTTTCAGCTTTTTAAGTTTATTATGACTTAAGATACTTCAAGAAACTTCAAGATCTTTCAAGAATATATCAAGAATTCAAGACTCAAGATATTTCAAGATCCTCAAGACTTAAAGATTCTCTCAACTTTTCAATTTTCTGGACTCTTTTGTTTGCTGCTTCCGGAGTGACATGTTTTGGATACACAAGAAGAACAGCGGATTTTTGTCGATGTCAGTTTGCTGTTAGAAGACTACCTGACTTGGACAATTTCATTTCTGGACTCTTTTGTTTGCTGCTTCCGGAGTGACATGTTTTGGATACACAAGAAGAACAACGGATTTTTGTCGATGTCAGTTTGCTGTTAGAAGACTACCTGACTTGGACAATTTCATCATGCCATTGCTGCTTCCCAAGATTCAAGAATTTTCAAGATTCCAAGATTTTAAAGACCTCAAGAAACTTCAAGATTTTAGTATAATATAGTGAAAGTGTTAATCAAATGTCCTATCACAGCTAGTGATAGTGGCATAGTGAAACAACCCTTAAAATGTCCTATCACACCGAGTGATAGTGGCATAGTGAATAGACCTACAAATTCCCCCTGTTACCAATGATTTTTTCGTTTTTTTTTTTTTATACTTGCGTCAACTGATCATGCTGCTATGAGCGCAATCAAAACATTATATCCGTGGCGAAAGAATCCTAGCTGCAGCTAGATAACCTGCGAATTGCGTATTTTTAGTGGATTAGGTCTACTGGAGAAACCACTTTAAAAAAAAACGAGCCAAATATGTCTTACCTCTTGGGTGGCTTGGAAAAGACATCAACCAAACAGTTAATAATTTATTTATTAGCTTATAAAAATTTTACGAGTGTTGTGAATTAAAATATAACAGATAATATGTGATAATATATTAATATGTTTTTGCTCACTGTAATTATTTCTTGATGTATTTTTCATAATAAAAATTAATATTAATTCATTATTCAAATAATGTATATATGTTATTGTGTGTTAAATTTTTTTATTATTAAGAAATCTTGGAATTTATTCTTCCCATTTTAAAAATAAATTTGTGATTGAGTTGAAATTTAGATCTCAGCTTGTTAATTCAATTATCTGATTGAAAGGTTTAATTTTTTTCCATAAAAAAAATATTTAAATATGCATTACTTAATTATTCGAATTAAAATGTATTTTTTTTTTAAGAAGATCACTTAAAAGTTGAAAGTGCTTGTGGCTATAATTAAAAGCACAGTGTAAAAAAAAACCTCGTTAAAGTAAAACGATGCCCACGGGGTTCCTTTTTTTATTTTTAAAATAAAAATTATCTTGCCTTGAGTAGTTGGTTTCTTTTTAAACCAAATGCACTTGGTCATTTGTGTAAAATTAAACAAACGTGTATTCCCAACAAGACCAGTCGTAATAAGTAATTATTTATAATTATGAGACTTAATTTTTGAATTATATTTTATGATACTTTATGCTGCTGATAAAATGATATTTCTAGTGATAAAAATAAATTTAAGATTAATTAAATATTTAAAAGATTTGAATATTAATTAGTCGCTTTGATTAATGTTTGTTGTAAAATTAAATTGATACGTTTGCTTTGTGTCTCTAGCCATATTCTGTATATTTTATTTTGTGTTTTAAAAGTGTTGATTTCATCAAGAGACATCGTAAAGTTACTTCTTGAGTGTTTGAATTACCTCCTTTCTTGAAACCACCAATTTACTTTTGACCTGACCAAAAGATAAAATGAGGTCGACATTTATCCTGATAATTAAAACTTGTTGGTTGATGTTCAAAGTGTTTTTGAAAAATCTTTATGATCTAAAATTTGATCATCTAGTAGTTCAACTAATTCTCGAAATGAAAAAAAATACAACGAATTATAAAAGTCATTGGAAAACTGTGCCAAACCTACTGGCGTTTTTATTATTTATTTTTTATTTCACCCTGAAACAAATGTCCCTGTTGTATTTTGCCCCAGGTTTATTATCCACATAATTTTTCATCTAGATGTTTAAATTTATGCTGTAATAATTGCCAATGGGAATACTGATATTTTGTATTTATTTATTGTATGTTTTTAAAAGTGGAATCAACTTGATACAAACAATTTTTTTGAAATAATTTCTTTTTTATTTGTGACAGGAAAATAAGGTAAAAAAATTTTAATAAAAATAATAAATTAATTTCAAAATACTTTTAATAGTTGACAAGTACATTGAAGTTGTTTATTTTTAATTAATTTTAACAATTAAATATTTAATTGATGATGATGAGTTTTAAAAATCACTTGAATTATATAATTTTTCTAAATATATTGTCTAAAAAATTATCATAAAAAAACCTAGGTCACAGATGTGTCTTTTTTTTTACATTTTTTCTGCATGAAAAAATGTTGATGCAGCAATTTTTTTTCTTTTTGATATGTAAAGCTATCCGTAGACTCAATGTTTCTCAATTTTATTTACATCTACTACTATTTTTATTTTTTTTTTCTATCATATTGTATATCTACTTGGAATATTTTATATGTTCAAATCATCGAACACTGAGAAAACAAAAGAAGACTATTAATATTTTCCAACAAATATGTGTAAAAATATTTTATTCTTTGAGACGTTGCTGTTATTTTTTTTTCATTGATTTATTTTTTTTTCGTTGATTTATTTGCTTTGAGTGAATTTGGAACAGCACACTGTACTGTTATCCTACACTGGATCTGGTTGTGGTGCCAACAGTTGCATACTGGATGATTTTGCAATCTAAAATCATAAAAAATAGATAAATAAATCATTCTATATCACTGCCATTTAAATTTAGTTTTAAATAAATTCTCTAAATAATTTATTTACCTGTTGTTTAGATTGTTTTTGCTTTCTAGAATAAACCTTGACAATGTGACAATTGCAAGCAACAAAAACAGCAACACAAAGTCCCTGAAATATCAATGATATATTAGTACATTAACTCGTCATTTTTTATTAAGAAAAAAAATAAATATTAAAAAATTTGCCTGGAGTGAATGACCAGTGCAAAAAATTGCCCAAAAAACAGGAACTTTCCAAACTCTAGCAGCAATACCACAACCAGCAATTAGACCAATAATCATGCATATTTTTAGAAATAACACCAGCTGCAATGAACGTCTTCTTTTCATTTTTTCACGTTGTTTTACTTCAAGCTGCATACTGCAGGTGTATCTAATCAATCAATGTATTTTTAATTTTTAATTTACACTTTAAAAACCTTGTCTCAACTTGGTACATTAATTTCAATATATTATTATATTTTATTGATCACAATGGCATTATTTACCTTGAAACAATTGCTGCCTTGACGAGATAATATCCTGAGACAAGAAGAAGGATAATAATTGGCAAACCATAAGCATAAACAGTTGCTTTTGCCCCAAGAAACCTGCAAACAATTTTCCCTTTATTACTTGCTTTTTGATTTGTGTGTGAACATGGAGGTTTTATTTATTTTTTCATTCGTAAAATACAGTTTGAAATATTAATAGTAGTTTATTTGACAAGTGGATAAATTTTTTAAATAATTAATGCTGATGTGATTTTGCACTTTGGTAAAATAAATATGACAAGGATCATCTGAGTATGTCTATCATCTTGCTTTCAATGTACGTCGTATGGTTTCAAAGCACGTAATGTAGGTGAGTGTGATCTGTGACCCCTTTGTCTACTAGCTATTGTTCAAAAAACCATTCAAATTATTCGGTTTCATGCTCACCACTGTGATAATTTATCATTTTCAAAATTTCAAAGCATTCATATATATATGTACACTAAATTCAATATTTTCTTTTATTCATTTTTTCCTTTTAAATATTCTTTTTGCCATAAAAAAAATATCCTTTATCATATTTTACGTTTTTTTTTTAACCCGGATTATGTACCATAAAATTGGACATTGGTAAAATTGGAAATATAAATCGATGATGTTATTAAAAATAAAGAAAAAATTCCTTCAAAGTTAAGCTCACTTTAATGATCGAATTGATAATATTTTTTAACATCAAAAACAATTCAACATTTATAAGTTTTTTATTTTTTTTTTTGTGTTTTTTTGAAGTGAATCCTTCTTCAAACAATTACCTCGAACTTTTTTAATTTATTTTTTATTAATGCTTTTTTTTTTGACAGTAAAAAAGTATTTCTATTTATATTTAAAGAAAATTATTAATCGTTCCAGCTATAAGCACAAATTTTTTATTAGGAATGTTTATTAGATATTTTCTAGAAAAATTCTATTAAAGTCAATAAAAAAATAGACAAAATATGACTTTCATAGTCGCATGACATGAAATTATTTTTATTTCAAAAGAGAATAATTAATTTTATATTTTTTTTTCAATTAAAATATTCTTTTTTATTTATATTTTTTTTTTTGAATTTAATTATATTTGATAATCTCATAAAACAATGGATTCAAATAAAAGTAAAATTAAATTTTCTTGACGAGTAAAAGAATTGCTATCTATACAATATTGCTTCATGCAATATATTTTTATTTTGTGGATAAAGAATTTTTTTCTATAGAATATTCACAATACCTTTCATACAAATAAAATGAAAAAGTTGTTTGAATAGAATGACATATATATTACCAACAGTTGAAGGGTGTCAAATCCTTAACGTTCCAAATATCGTTTTTTTCTTGTCGTTGTATATGAATAGCACCAAGTAGTGTTATTAGAGGTGCACCCCAGGCAAATAAGCTATACTTGAGATACGTTGGTGGATCATCCCTGCTAGGTAATGAAGCGACTGTTGCGTATAAATGATGGCACATTGCCGCAAGCCAACATACAACTGAAACCCTCAGATATTGAAGGCTCAAACCCAGTGATATACACAGCTCTGAATCCTGAAATAAACATCAAATTAATAATTAACACTGGCTCTTAATGAGGGTGTGTTTTAAAGTTTTTTTTTTTTATATTTTTATTTTGCTATTTTTAAATTATCATTTACAATTAATAGCGCCTTTATTTTACCTTCGCCAATAACGGAAAAGGTTGAGCTTTTCTTTGACACCCCTGTCTATCCCCAAATAATTAAAATTCATATTTTTCATATTTTCCTCAAAGTTATTTGTTTTAACATTTTTTTACTGAATGTATTTTTATTATATAAAATGACAGCAATACGTCAAGTATCTACCACATATACTGTGGTTCATTTAGAAATAAAAAAAATGCTATTTCTTTTGTGTGGCACGTTCGTAGAAAAATGACAGGAAGTGAGTAAAAGAGTACTGTAAAAAAAGCTTTTTCATCCAACTTCCGGTTACTATCTATGTAGGCACGTACAACGATTTTTATTTTTTTTATTTTTATATTTATTGGCAACCCCTTTTTATTTTATACCTCGTTTTTTTTTATTTTTGTCTTTTAAATTTTATTTTTTTTTTTTATTTTATTTCTCCAGTGTTCTCTATAAAACTTTGAAATACTTTTTACCTTTTTTTTTTTTTTGTTATTTTACTTTTTATTGTTTTATTTTTTTACATCTTTTACACGATGCCAAGATGCAAGCTCTATTTCCGTAATCACTTTTGCCTTTTCCAACGAGCAGTTTCTTTTTTAATCGTTATTTGACAGCTTCTTTGTGTTTATTATCATTCAATGCGACTATATTTTATTTCTATAAATCCTGTTTTTCGAAATAGACAAATATAAACAGTTGAATTTTATCAAATGTCAATTATTAATTTAATTCAAACAAAGGACATTTTGTAAAAGGATTCCAATGGGATATAGTCAAACACAAAGCAGAGAATAAATATTAACAAATTCAAACTTGCAGTCATGATATTTGACTGTTTATATATTTAACATGATTATATGTGTTTATATGATATTAATCCGATGAACTGAATGTGATCAAAGTAAAATTATTTGACATAAACGAGATATTTTCATCGTGTATCTAATATATGCCTGCCTTTCCGATCAATAGTATAATTACTTAATTTAATTCGCTGTTCGTACAATGAAAAAAAATTACTCAGTCATCCAATGAAATTACTAATTAATAACAATATTAATAATTCAAGTACTCTAAACCACATATTAATTTATCAGCTTTGATATTTTCATGTACATTGTATAAATAAATTTTATGTCATGAAAATTTACACCAAAAATAAAATATATATCCGGTGAATTTAAACCATATGCGGGTATGTATTTTTTTTTTAAACAAAATAATTGAATCATGTAACAAAGCGAGTTTTAATCTGATAGTAGAAAATAGTTTGATAAAAAAAATTTAAATAGCAACAATAGAGATTTTTTTTTTCAGAGATTTCCCAACAGATTTTTATACTGATAAAAATCTTTTTCAAAGCTTTTGGGTAACTTGTTTGTAGACTATAATTGAAAATATAAAGAAGAAAAAAAAAATAGATTTATAAAATTGGAGAATAGATATTGAATGAAATGAATGATAAATGAAATTGTATTGAATTCTCGACGTGAATAAATAATGTTGTTTATAGTTTAGACATACCATAAGCAATTGTACATTTGTTTCTCAGTGAATACAATTAATCTTATGTATATTTATGTAAACATTAAATTCTATATGCATTGAGGGTTTAATTTGTGTTTATACATGTTCTGGAAAATCAATTGCATGACAAAGAGAAATGCTTAAAATTGATGTTACAGCAAACTTACAACAAATTCCAATGATGCAACATTTGTATATTTCTGTCACGTTGCAAATAACTTTTAGAAGTTTCTTTTTCTAATATTAACGCATTTGTGTGTTTATTAAAAATTTTATTAGTAATATTTTTATGATAATAAGTTGTTTAGAATACTGAGAATATTTAAAAATATCGAGATATAATTTCGGTATGTAAAAATTAATTTTAAAATATTCTAAACATACAAATTGATAAGGCAATGTTAAATCAAACATTTAAACTCTTATCTTATAGGTAAAAAAATTATTTAATCATAAAAAAAAATTAATAAACTCATTGCTTTATTCATTTAGCTTTTAAAAGCATTAAATTATTATATTTTTATAATTAATTTTATGAATTTTATTTTTTTAAAATTTTATAACACAAAGAAAAAAAATTGTTTAGTAGAATATTAAATGGGAGAAAAAAAGGTATGAATAACACCTTTGTGATTATGCGTCTGGGTCCAAGAATTTGTGAATAATAAAATGGAAAAAAATTTATATAAAAAAAGCTCTGTTTTATGAAGACAGCTTTCGCACAGGGGAATGCAAGAACTCTGAACAATAAAAAAATAAAATTTTGAACAGATCATCTGGCTATACGACATGACTAAAATATTTATCATGAAAAAATATTTTTTATATTTTATCTTTTATATACGCCTGGGGAAAATCTTTAAAAACGTCCAGAAATTTTTATTTTATATTTTTTTATTTCTTGCACGCAACACACGTCAAAAAAAACATATAAATTTTTACTTTTTATAACTTTTTATTTGTTGCTATTTAATATTTCTTTTTTTTGTTTTTTTGCTCGAATACTTTGTTGAATTAATAATTTTATTTTCCAACTGCTTTATTGTTTTTTATTTTATTTTTTTCTTACTGCGACATGACACAGCTCGTTTTAAAAATTGTAGAATTTTTTCGCCACAAAATAGCTACGATATATATGAGAAGTTTAAAAAGAAAATAATAAAAAAATTGACATAATAAAAAGTGGTTTTGCGTATAAAGCAATAAAGAAAGCTTCAAAAAAATTAATAACCACATGAAATTGTTAAAAATTATGACGGATTAATTAGAATAATAATAATATATGTTACAGGAAAATTCTTTATTCTGTTAAATCCTTTTTAAATATCCGGAGTTTGATGAAAAAAAAACCAGAATTTTTCAAGTTTCTATCTCGTTGAGTTGTAAAACTCGAGTGGCTTGAAGGGTTGAAGTTAAAATCACTTAAAACACGTGGTAAAACGAGTGGAAATTGCAATTACCTTCGGTCAAATGAAAAAGAAAAAAAAAAAAAGCACTAAGATAAAGTAATATTATTCATAGTTGGACTAATAATTAATTTACATTAAAATAATTTTAAAATTTATTAAAAACAGTTGTATTAATAACAGTGGTATATATTTTTATTTATCCTTTGAATTTTGCTGAATAATATAAACATAAACTTTTGGTGAATCACGTCATTCTGTGTTGGATATGACAGTTGAAATCTCTGACATTTGGACACAAATGTAATACGACTCACTCATAAAATGACCTCGTAACATTTGTTTTTCTCTATCCAAATAAAAATAATACATATTTTTTTATTAAACAAACAAAAAAAAATAACAAAATACTCTGAAATATTTACCACTGAATTTTTTTACTATAAAGGTATTATTTGTCGAATAGTTTTTAATATATTATTTATTCGATAATATAATTTTGAGCTTATTACGTCGTTATAGGAATCATAAATATAAACTCGATATAATTTGAAATATTGACATGATAAAAAATTAATTAAAATGTCAAAATAAATTATGATGTTAATTAACTTATCAATAACTTTGCCAAGTTTTGAATTTTAATATAAGCTCATTGTGTTTGTCTTAATTTATAGAGAACAATGATTCTTCATTTGCTAATTTATTTAATATAATTTTAACTTTGTAGAATAGCTGGAAGCTCTTATGTGGAATATTCGTAGAATCGATTAACCTCAAGACCACTTGGTTTAATTGAGTAGTATCTATAGATATCCATTAATAAATACATATATATTCTAATGCAGTCAATATGTATTCTCGACACAATTACCTGCGTTTTTTTCATGAAAACAAAAAAGCTCCAAGTATTTCCAACTTACCCAGTAAAATATATTTTAATTCGTTTTTTTTTATTGATACTAAATGAATTTTCACCAAGTCAAAATATAAATTATAATTGTAAAAGGCAAATGTTTATTTTAAAGATAAAAATTACCATTAGGAATTCATGTCTGACACTGGTTGACTTGTACTACTGAAAAATTTTGAGTAGTGAATTTACAAATATTTTCAAGTAAAAATTATTTAATTAATTTAAAACTGATCCATAAAGTTATGGGTTAGTCTTAACAGGTGTTTTATATTAATTTTGCTAATTAAAAAGTTCAGATTAATTTTGTTTTTTTATACTCAAAACAATGAAGAACACGTAGGCAATTTGAGGCTTGTGCTTTTTTGTTGAGCTTTGTGATTAGGGTCTTTTATTATTAAACTGTTAATAATTATATCAAAAGGTTTATATAATCTGTCAATTTATAATGTAATATATTATGGATAAACTTACATGAACACCACCAACACCAACAATAAACAGAAGCTGTACCATAAACAAAGCTGCAAGTAAATTCATGAGGGTTGTACCCGCAAGGCTTCGAAGGTCCGAAAACAAACTGTAACAACAAGAAATTTTGAATTAATTCACATATTCTATTAATTTATTATTCATTAGTTATTATCTTTGTGAAATTAAATTCCAACTTTAATAAAAGCACAGTTTAAACATCACAAGTAAACAGAAGAAAATTAAAATGAAAATAAAACTACCCCTAGCAGTTTAATTTTTTTTTTCTTTCAAACTTTATTAGTGTATCTTCAAGACACATCAATTTATCAATCTCCAAACAGTTCAAGTAGAAAATAAAAAACTTTTTTAACTCGCGATATATTTTTCTTAATTTAATTAAAACTTTTTTTCTATGTTTTTTTTTTATTTCATCTCATCATTGTAGATGAAATGTTACTTACAATGATAAATCAACTGGAGATGTTGATGGAAGATGATAAATATTGTTCATTATATAATTCGGGTTGAAAAATATTTATAGAATAATTATTTATTTATCTGGGAAGGTTAAAAAGTTGGTTGAAATTGTTGGAAATATGGTTGAGTGAAAGTTGGGGGAATGAAAAAAAAAATGAAGGAAAAGTTTGATGTAAGGTGAAAAGTTAAAGTCGATGATAAATTTAGTTGACATTGTACGTGTTCAGGTTGTCATTGAGATGTTCAAAGACCATTCTCGTGAATTTGAGATGATAATATTACGATTTAAATATTAATTATTACAATAAACTGAATAATTCATAATCAAAATTTTCATTTACATTTTATCGGTAATTTAATACGTGATGTTATTTTTCATATTGAATTTCCAATTAAATGGAATTCATTTTGTAAAAACAATTCAAATTCTTGATAATTATTCTGTAAAACATTTACAAAATAATACAAATAATTTCGCGCATATGAAACAATAAAAAAAAAAATTATTTTCTTTTTTTTTTTTATTCCATCATACGAGTAAATGAAACTGATAAATATCGATTTATTTATTAAATTTTTTCCACATTTTTATATTTTATTTTGCTATGTTTTTTGAAGTGAAAATTTAATTTTTACTTTGCAAATTAATTTTTAGAATTAAAAAGCTCATAACCGCTGTTAATTAATTAAAATATTTTTTATTTATTTATAATTTTAGAGGATATTAAAAATATACTTATGAAATTAGTTTTCATTTTATGTATAATGTTTTAAAATATTTTTTGAATATTTGAAATATAATATTCTCTATTTATGTTACAAATGCAGTCGAAGCTTTCAACTTTTTTGAAATAATTATATAATGACCCGCATTTACATTCTCATTTATAAAATTATAATCAATTAATTCAATAATAATTGGATTTTTTGTTCTACCAGATTGCAAATAAAATGAAAAAAATGAAATTTAAATTACAAGTAGATTTGTATAATGTTAAGTACTAAAGAGACGAGAGGTGCTTTTATGACATATTTCGAATCAATGCCAGTACAAGTACACATCATCGTAATTGAAAGTTGATCCTCTTGAAAATTCTCTGTATTATTTTCAACTACTATTCTCATTCATTTTGTAAATTATTAGTTTTTTTTCAAATAAAATTTTCAATTATCTATATTTTTTTTTTACATTTCAACGTGTAAAATTATATTGAATATTTTTTCAATTTAAAATTTCAAAAATTTACGCTTTAAATTTAATCATCTACATGTCATTTTGACTCGATAAAATAAGACAAAACATTTCTAAACGATTCAGCAAAACATAAGTCTTATGTGTATATTTATTTTGAATAAAAATATAAAATATAATAATAATATTGGCTGTGATGAGAGACCAGCTGGAATTTTTAAAATAAGCATAAAATGCGTGTGTAGATATATTTAATGATATTCTTATGTTTTTTGAAGCGAAAAGCATTTTGAATTTTTTTTTTTCTCAAGGGAAGCGGTGGAGCTTACACTGTATTCAGCCTCTATAAAACGAGAGTGGTATATTTTCCGACTAAAAGTTTTTCTACATTGCAAATTTTTTTATTATTTTTATTTTTTTTTTCAACAATAAATGCACACAGTCTTTTTCTGCATATTCATATTTAAATTTTACGGTTATTTTTTAAATTTTTTTAAATGTTTAATTTATGAAAAATCATGAAATATTCAGATCGTCTTTTAAACTATTATTTAAAGTTTAAAATCAATATTATATTTAGTCAGCATATATGTAATTTTATATGTAAAAAAAAATTAAATACATGGTTTCTGTTTGATGAAAAAAATAGAGCTTTTTTTCAATATGAGCTTTTTTTTTTAACTTCATTTTCGAGATAAACTTTATGGTATATTTACTTTGTGACTTTTCGATGTTTATTTCAATTGAATTTTTATTTAATTTTTTATTTTTTATATGTTTTTTCTTGAACTATTCTACATATACAGTAGAATTTTATTTCTATTCTCTATTTGAACGTTCGTAAGTATTTTTACTGTATTATTTTTATTTTATTTTAATGGAAAAAATTTTATATAGCTTTACTTTGTCAAATGATTTATTCAGAAATGAGTGACAACGGAAAAGGAAATGAATTTTACGCTTGCACTTTACTATGATTTAATCGGATTTACAAAGACAATGTTCAAAGTTTTAATTTATATTGTATTATACATATATTTAAATTAATTAATGTAAAATAATAATATGCTTCAATCTACTGTTAAAACAACTGAGTATAAAAATAATAAAATTATTCAATTTTCGATGGATTGAAATACTATTTCTTCCTTGAGATATAATAGGTAAATTATAAATAAAATTTTTACCTAGGAATATCATTTAAATTACAATAAACAAAATATTGAATAAAAATTTAGTGATTAATTGAATAACAATTGAATGTTTGTTTATTTATATTTTTTAAATTCAAATCATAAAAATAAAAATAGAAAAAAATTCGACGGATATACACAACCGAGATTAAAATTAAATTTCAGTTACAAACAAGCAATATAAATCAGTTGAATAAAAAAATAAAAAAATTAAACTGACAAAAGGCAAATATGATTTTGAAGCTATATGATAGTAAAATATAGTGAAATGAATAAACTTGTCAACTGGCTGTCTCCAAAAAGAATAATAAATAAATAAAACTCAATTTTCAAATATCTCTGCATAAAGTTTATACAATTTTATCAGAATATTTTCACAATTTTTATTTATATTTTCCATTAAAATTTTGACATTTTTATGATTTACATACTTCATAATATTTCTACACATTTATCATTAAATTAATTATCATAATTTATGCTTTCTCAGGTTTAAATAAAACAATTTAAAATTACTAATTTAATATAATTTAATTCCTATATTTCAACTTGAATAATTTTTCAAAATGAAATTTCTTTTATTTCTAAATTACACAAAATAAAAAAGAAATTTCCCTTTTTATTTTTTTTTTCTTTTTAAATCTATTCAAGTATGTATTAAGAGTATGTGTGTTTACGTGGTTTAGCAGTAAATCGTTTTTACCATTATCATAAAAAAAAAAAAACTTTTTTTTTTCGTTGAAAGCGTTTTTTAACTTTTACCCTAAAGAAAAGTACATTCTGTTGTACTGCGTCATTTCGTATCTAACACCTTGAAAATATATTCAATAAGTTTCACGGAAAAAAATAATGAAAAACTTTTATTTTTAAACTAATAATATATCAAAAAAAAGAACGAATAGTTTAAAAAAATACAAATTCAACGTAATTTATTAAATAATAAATTTTATGATTTTAAAAAATTGCTTATGATGGTTTTGGTTCACGTTAAATTATTATTTTCAAACTGTAATTTCGAATTAAATTACGACAGTTTGTATAATTGAAATTTATTTATTTTACTTATTTTTAAGTTATCGAAACTTTTTCATTAAGAAAACCTTCGTCAATACAGTCTGCTTTATGTGGTTCAATCGATTTTCTTTATTTTACTTGATTTTATATTTGTAAGAAGTCCTATTCAACTGTAAAAAATTCTAGCTATACTTAACATCCAATAACAAGTAATGAAGAACAAGTTTATCCAGCTTATATTCAATAATTTCAATCAAAAAAAAAAATCATTATTATGATTGAAAAGTTGAGTATCTAAATATATTTTCAATTTAATTAAATATTATATAATCTTATTAAATATTGATCAGAACATCAAGTTGAAAAAGTCATCTCGTATTTTATGATCAAAGTAGAAAATATAAATACATATTTTCAAGTATCTATTTTAATATAAAAAAATAAAGAGATTTTTTTTCGTTTAATATTTTAAAACATATCTTGATTAATTGTTGGCTTGAAACTAGGTGACTTGAAAAAAAAGAAAAAATCTCAACATATCACTGCGTCAATATTATTATCATCTTGATATAAATATTTTCATGAAAAATTTGCAAAACGTGATAGCCTAGTATTCTTTTAAAGAAAAGAAAAAAAAATCCATGACACGTATTTTTAAAAATGAAATAGTAAAATGAAAAATAATTTATAGTTCGCGTTTTTTAAAATTTTTCTTTCACTCTAAAACAAATGTCCTCGTTGTATTTTGCCCCAGGTTTATTATCCACATAATTTTTCATCTAGATGTTTAAATTTATACTGTAATAATTGCCAATGGGAATACTGATATTTTGTATTTATTTATTGTATGTTTTTAAAAGTGGAATCAACTTGACACAAACAATTTTTTTGAAATAATTGCTTTTTTATTTGTGACAGGAAAATAAGGTAAAAAAATTTTAATAAAAATAATAAATTAATTTTAAAATACTTTTAATAGTTGACAAGTACATTGAAGTTGTTTATTTTAAATTAATTTTAACAATTAAATATTTAATTGATGATGATGAGTTTGAATTATATAATTTTTCTAAATATATTGTCTAAAAAATATTATTCTTTCGTTAAAAGTTGACTCTATTTAAATATGTGAATTTAAAAAAAAAATACGAAACAAATGTAATAATAATAATAAAATACTGTGACAGATGCAAGATTTGAATATGATTGATAACAAAGCTCTACTGGGAAATAAAGATGTGAAAATAAAATGATCATTATTGCGATATTAAAAATAATATCCATCATTTGTTAAACTGCAAATTAAAAATTGACATGTACTTGATTAAAGTACTTTTAATAAACTTGAATTCATTGCAAATTGTTTTTTTTATTTTTATGTTGTTAATATTATTTTAATAATTATTAAAGTATATAAATTTAAATAATAATTACAGTGATGATATTATGCACTATGTGAGAACATGATGATCGAAGCTGGTAAATTATAGTAGAAGCATATTGGAATTTCAATTAAATTTATATTACGCGAGAGTAACATACAAACGAAGTTAAAACTCGTTCATTTACTTTTGTATCATAATTTTCATAGCTCTACAGTTGAAATTTCAAAAAAAAATTTGATTAATTTAACACTTTTTTTAAATAGCAAAGTAGATTTACTTGTAATTTTTTTTTTTAATTAGAAAATTTTAATTTAACAATTTAACAACTTTTTTTTACAGCTAAATCAAAGATTATTTTTAATATGAAAGAAATTCTACTAATATTTGAATAAAGCTTTAAAAATTGAAAAATAAAATTGAAATAAAAAATATATATCGATAAACACAGTTTATTTTTGATATATATTTTTATGTCATTCATATTGAGATTGGATTCTTTGGTTTTTGCTATTTCAATTTGCTTGCGAATCATTCACAGGCATTTTGCTCCAATTGTTGGAAGGACCTTCTATCGATTTCAATGACTATTTATTCAAATTTATTATTATTTTTTTTACTATTTTTATCTTTAATCGACATTCGTCATGCGTTTTTATCTATAGAGGATTTTATTTAACACATTATTGAGATGATAAAAATATAAAAGGGCCCATCAAATGTTAAAAGGTTTGCTTGAATTGTTATCAGTATATAACCTTAACGATTCTATTCCATTTAATAGTGCACTTTATTCGCCAATTCTCTGTGTGAAAATAAAAATAAGAACCATATTTCCAATAAATTTTTTCAGACATTTAATTTTTTTTTTTCTTTAGCAATATAAGTCTTAATTTTTTATTCGAAAATTTTAGTTTCATTGTTATTTTTTCTTGATGTTGTTTATTTTTTATTTTTATAAATTTAAAAACAAAAAAATACACCAAGTGATTTTTATTATTCCTTATTTTGTTTATTTATTTTATAATTAGTTTAATTATAATTTTTTTTTTATATATAAATTACGAGTAATTAGATATGAATATTTTAATATTTAAAAAATTTTAACCCAAAAAAAAAATAGGATCTTCTTTTGGTATGGAAAAATTCAAAATTATTTTTTCGTTGATTTTATTGAATTATTAAATTTGACGTATTTTACTAAACGTTAATTGAAAATAATGGTTGATGCCATGACATTTTAGCTCACAACCTGGAGCATAACAAGGACCTCTGACTCAATTGATTTGCTTTCTCCTCGTTCACCCCTATTCAAGCGTCATATCGTAATTGACAAGCGACATTCTATGATGGCCCATCTTTTATTCTATTAGTCTTTATCAAAAAAAAAATATATATTTTATAGAAAATTTCGACGGTGTAAATTATTTTATACCGATCCTGCATACTCTTTTAAAATTATTTTTTAAATTATTGTTTTTATTTTCGGCAGAAAATCATTTGTTATCAAACTTTTTTTTAAGATTGGAAAAATCCTTTGGATATTATATTTATCATCGAAATAATTTCCGTAAGATTTTTGAAAAAACTTTGATAAACCTTTTGTCGTCGAAAGAACTTTGACAGAAAATAAAAAAAAATGTTTGTTTGAGATTTTTATTTTTCTTCTGACACCGGAACTTTCATCGGGTATTTCATTCCATCAAATAATAAAAATATATAAAAAAATATTGTAAAAAGATAAAGAGGCTGATGGGATATGAGAAAATTAAAAATAGTTTTAGAAGAAAATACTTCGAAGGTGAAACAAGAATTTAATCTGATGAAATATTGTGGAATTTTTTCAATAAACAAAAAAAGCTTAATATTTTTTAATTTGTTTTAATTGATTTTTTTTTCGGATGAAAGAATTTGGGTATTAATATTTCGATTATCCTGGTGATAATGAATTTTTCAGATGAGTTTTATAAATAGAAAAAAATTGTTGGAATCTGCAATAATTTTTCTAGTTGATTTATAATTATATTTTGAAAGATCAAATGTTCAGGGAATAAAAAAATATTGAGTGTCACTGTATCGTATTTTTTTTCCTTTTAATATTTGGAAATATTTTGTCGTGAATATTTCAACTGTCTCATTGCATATTTTCCTCACTAAAAAAACATTTCCATATTTTAGAATTTCCATTTACTCGAGGATTTTAAAATCGATGAAAAATATATCTTCACATTGAAATTTTTGATATATTTTATTTTGTTGTCTGTCAAGTGACGAGTCTCAAAGAATTTATTTATTTTTTATCTCAGCATAAATTTTCAGTAACAAAACATTTCAGTATATAAATTTCTAAAATATATATTTAAATATTTTGGCATTGAAATAATTTACAAATATTTTAATACAAAATTTAAGATAATACAAAGAATTTCACGTAGAAATGTAAAAATAAAAAAATTTAAATTGATGTTGACCCCAATGAGAAAAAGAGTAGAATTGAGAAACAACTTGAAGACGAAAGAAAAAAAAGAAGGAAAAAAATAGTTTTAAAAAAAAATAGTGAATAAAATTGGCTGGGATTTTGAGCATTCTTCAGGCATCTGATAGAAATGAAAAAGTAAAGATAAAGTTAAAATAAAGCGAGAAGAAGAGAGAGTTAAATAAAAAATGAAAAAAAAAAAAAAACTTTTATGCATGAATTATGGCAGATAATTAGTACAATTTAGAGGAGGTCGAGTGGACAAAGTTTATTTTCTTTTTCATTAATTTACTCAACTTTTTAAAAATAAAAAACAAAAATTTTTTTCTATTTATTCTACTCAACACAGTTGTGCATGCTAAAGAAAGACATGTCGGTCTGTACATTGACTTATACTACTTCGGCTGCAGTGCGGAATTTTACAAGTAGATTTACAATGGAAAAAAAAAATTAAACATAATGTCGCAATGCGCGTAAACATTGTTCAATAATTATCAATAAGTTTATAAACATCTCTTTTTAATAATAAAATAATCACCATTTTAATAACATTTAATTATTAAAAAACAAAATAAAATTTACCCTTATTAATATTTTTGAATTTATACTTTGAAATTCATATCTATTTTTATAAAAATTAAATATCAATATGTAATTTTGAGATTTGATTATCACAATATTCTATTTGTTTTTAAAATTAAACATAAATTGCATCCAATTATCATTTGTTTAAATAAAAAATCAATAGAAATGAAATATATTTTTTTTTAGTTTCTTTTTTTTTAGTGATGATTATCACGTTGTTATTGCCCTAGGAAAGTAATCAATAGTCAAGTGGTATATTTATTATTATCACTGTACTATTCAGCACGTACTTTAAATGATAGAAAATCAACAATGTGGTCAGTTGACGTGATTACAATGAAGATAAACTACTATGATAACAAAAATATTATTCAATTTTTATTTGAATAAATTTACTAAATTTATTTTCTTTTGTTTTATTATTAATTTTTTATTTATTTTATTAATTTTACTATTTGTTTTTTTGGAAAATAACATAAAATTATTTATGTTTTTTCTATTTAATTATTTATAAATTATAAATTATAATTTATTTCGTTTTTATATGGTGTTATTGGAGTAAAATTTTTCTAGATAAAAATAGAAATAAAACTGTACATCCAGGTGTGGTGAAACAAACTTTAGTCATTAATGAAATTGTTTCAGCACTTGATATTATATAACGAAGAAAACAGCGGTTTGCTAGCCATTTTGTGATATTGGATTGTTTTGTATTAGCTTATTGTACAATAACTATAGCCTCAATTGGTTTAATGTCAGAATGTATATTTATTACCAAATTATTAAACTATTATTACCATTGTTTCGCTATTGTAATTAATTATTTATATATTTTTTTTTGATTAACTAATAATTATTATTTACTGGTTTAGTATTTCTCCAATAATTATTGATTATCATGGAAGATAAATTATAAGTATTTTTAAAAATGCTGAATGATTTTTGGGAAAAGGAAAGTTAACAAAAAAAAGGCATAAAATGTTGTAAATTACAATTAATAATTAATGTAATGTAATTATTTGTTTTACCTGTATGTAATGAATGCAAAAACAAGAGCAACGAGTGATAGACTTCCACCAAGTACAACAATGAGACTTAAGATACCATCTTGATCCAGTGCAGATGCAATTCCAGTGGTAAATCCATTTGTAACTGCTGGATGTTTGTTGAAACTGTGAATAGCATCTGTATATAGAGTATCCATTCCAGGCGTGTAAATATTATCTTGTTTCAATGACTTAATTTTATTTGCATCTAAAATAAATAATTATTATTTCTAATTAATTCGAACAACTAAATAAATGACAATATTTATATTGTCAACAATAAAATATCATCTAAAAGAATCGTAGCCAGTTTTATTCTTCTACTCTTTTATCATGTAAAATTAAATTTTCTTAGGTAAATCTTATCACTCTATTAATTTCTCAACAGAGTAATGAAATTTTTTAAATTTATTTTCCTTTTGGAATATGCTAATGCATTGAAGTGAGTGTTACCCAGCTATTTCCAGTATTCGAATATATAATTAATTGCATTTTATTCTATAAAGAAAAAAATTAAATTTTTTATTTTTTTTCTTCTGCTGTTTATTTGATTTTTCCAATATTTTTATTTTTTCGTTTAATAATATGAAGACTGTCATTACTACTAAGATTATTTTAGAAAAAAAAAAATGATTGATTAACGAACAGACAATCCAATGATGAATGAATATTTTTAAAAAAATTTCATAAATTTATTTAATATTTTCTTTTTCATTTTACATTATTTTTCATTCATTTTTTTATTAAAATATAACGAGTTGTCTATTTGATGATAAACTGATGGTTATGTAAAATAAATTTGAAAATTTAAATGTAATATTTTTCGGGTAAATATATAAGAAGGGTGTGTAGAATATTTACGTCATTCAAGAAAGTCATTTAAACAAAATTACTTGTTAGACATATGAGTATGAAATTTGCATTTCCTACAATTACTTTGTTTACAAAATTTATGTGTATTATTTAAATGCCAACGTACGTGGAGATTCACTGTAAAATAAAGACACGAAATATCTAATTTGAGTTTATATAATTATGTACTTAATCTTTAAACTCATTTCATTAATAATTTTCAGACAAACATTTTATCTTTGCCATGTCAAAAGTATCCAATTAATTTGCAGTAAAAAATAATGTGGCACTTTAAAAAGTTCTGATTTGAAAAGTTTAAATATTAGTTTGTTTTTTTTTTTATTTTAATCTGTTATTTATTTTTTTTTTTTACTTTATGATCCCTCTGGAGACCACAAGTTCAAAAAAAAAAATAGTGTAAGGCTATTTTTTAATGCAGTTTACAATTTATCTCTAGAGACTTGTGGGATTTTAAATAATAATGTCACGATGTTGACAATAGTTAAAACTATCATTGCAGTAAATGGAAAGAAAACAAAAATTATTTTCAATAAAAAGATTTATTAAGCCAAAATAATCTTACCATTAAATTTTACAAATAAACTTTTAATTTATTTTAAAATTGTTTGTTTGTTTAAATCAAAAAATTAAAATATCATTTCACTTTTTATCACTGAAATTTATTCAAATTAAATTTAAAAAAGAATTTGATATTTTTTAAATTATTAAATTAATATTTAAAGTGAAGATGAGATAAATATTGTTCATTTATTTGAAAAGATTTTTAAAATATGTAGCAATTTTAATTGCGATAACAACTGGTCGGTAGACGAAACACAACTGAAGATTCATCGAGCATGCTTTACAATTTGATTTTGCGCATGTTCGTCAAGGGTAGTTTAGTTTTGTGCATGTGAAAAAGACGGAGATATAAAGTAGATATAAAAAAACACAAGAAAATAATATGAAGAAAAAGTTTTGCGGTAGGTTTTTCTAACAAAAATAAAAGAAATTAAAACACACGCAAGTTTAAACAGCAGAGTTATAAGCGATAAAAATAAAAAATAATAATAAATTTATAAATGAGTTTACTGAAACATTGTTATCTAACATTAAGATCAATTTTCAACGCTTGTTTTGTTAGCCAAGTTGACGAAAATTATATATACATGAAATAATGACCACCAAAAAGTTTGAGGGTTTCTTGGTTACCAAAAACGACCCAAGGTTTCATTCAAGCCACGACAAAGAGCAACTAAATGACAAGTACTTCATCATAATTTTACAAGAATAATAATGACATTAATAAATTACTTGTTGAAATAAATTTTGATTATTTTACTGAGCTAATTAAACTAATTTAACTACGTTTTATTGGATAATTATTAACAGGTGTTTTATTTGATTGAAAAATAGTTTTAAAAAATATTTAAAAAATGTATTTAGTAATGTTCTAAAGTGCTGATTCATTTTGAAATAAATTTCATCGTTGCAATTACAAGATTACATGGCTTTTGTGGAAGCTATTAAATTGAATTCCGTTTTATCTCAAGGCAGTTGTTCAGGATCTCTTGCAATTATCGGATCAATGAATCTTTCTACAAGCTGATACTCCTACATGGATTTTTATTTAAACTTTAATAATATTTAATTTCATTTAAATAATAAAAAAATACACTTGTTTTTATTATTATTAAATAAATTTAAATTATAATTTATTAAATTTTATCTTGTTAATCTCGAGCTCACCCTAAAATTTTACAGAATTTTTTATCCTTTTTTTTTTACAGCGTGAATTGTATATTCGCACTGAATTTATTTTCGATTGTTTTTTTATTTAAATATATTTATTTATTGTTATATTTTTATAACTTTATATAATCATATTCATGAATTTTTTAGAAATAACGAATTTATAACGCAAAATTTTAAAAAATGATGAGAAAAAAAAATAATAAATTTTTTGTTTAGATGAGGTGATGGGTTGGTGTATATTTCCTTACTACAATTTTTTTCACTTGAATTGCTAATAATGTCACTCGAGTGTCATTGACACGTTCTTTTTATTATATATATATTTTTTTTTTTTTTTTTTATATCCAGGTTTATTGGATAACTTAAGGGACAAACGTGATCGACTGAAAATTAATGAATTATTGTTTATTTATTTATGAAGTTCAACTATATATAATTTTTTTTTATAGTTTATTCATTAATTTTATTTTCCATTTGAATTTTTTTTAATGAAATAAATTAATAGGAAAGTTTATGGGTTTTTTTTTTTTTATTTAAATTCCGATAAGTAAATTTTCCTGATATTTTTTTTTTTTTTCGTCAAATTATTTATTTGTTCATTGATTTATTCATTCAGTTATTCATTCAGATATTTATTTATATTTTTTTTTCTGTTTGTTTTATTATTCTTTATTGAATTTATTTATTTATTTATTTTTTCTATTTTTCACATTATTTTGAATGACGTTTATTGGACACAAGAGATTGATACTTTTGAAAAAATTGGTTTTTCTTTCTGACAGCAATTTACTTCGACTTCAAAAAATATATATTTATCTATAGTTTTATACTTACCTTACTATAATGGTCTCGAACAATCATAAATCAATTCTTTTTTATCTGTAAGAAATATCTTAAAATATATGAAAAAAAAAAAAGATCTCAAATCTTTTTAAAATAAAGAAGAAGTCAATTGACTCGTTAAAAAAATTCTGTAATAAAAAATCGATATTGTTTATTGAACTTTAACTAGAAATTAAGTAAACAAAATACATTTGAAAGGGAAAATAAATATAAAATTTAAATTAATATTTGTTTTCTTTTAAATTCTGGAATGATTTGTTTTTTTATTTTTTATAATACTTATAGTTATTAAACAACGTAATTATATACGGAAGGTATATATTTTACATGGAAAATTCAATTTATTTTATTCAATAATATTCGCTGCACACAAATTATACCTAAAAAAAATTAATAATTAAATCGATTATACATATAGTAACGATTATAATTGAACACACATTCAGCATGTTGAGATCAAAATTACATGACAATATAATACAACTTGGACGACGTTTTCAAAGTTAAATTTTCTTTTATCAATTTTTATTCTTAATCTTGTTAAACTTTTGTAAAATATTTTTAGCTTTTAAAAGTGGCTGTGATATCAAATTAAAATTTTACATTATTTCTCTTATCATAACTAATCATTGAAAAAGAAAAAAAAAATTTCTTTCAAACATTTAGCAGAGTTATAAATTGCTGAAAATACACAGTGATAAAAATGTGAATTTTCCAATGATTTAAATAAGTAAATATAATTTATATTTATTATTTTTAAAATAAGTTAAAATGTTCATCCAAATCCATTTAATATTTCATAATAATTTTTATGTTTTTCATTCATTCATCAATTTTTTTTTTTTCAAATACATCAAATAGGCCTTCTCTTATCTAAAAATTCAAAAGTCTAACTAAAAAATTAACTATTAAAAATTATCCGATACAATTTTATATATAAGAAGTTCAAAAATTTTACATTCTCTTTTCTTTCCAATTATCATATAATATTTATATATATTTTTTAAGTTACATTTGTTTTTTTTTTTTCAATTTTTCCTAGTTAATATTATCATTAACTTTTTTCTTACATTACACAATTGTTAAAGACTATTTATGTAAAAAAAAAATATTAAAATGATGAAAAATAAACATAAATTTATTGTATTATTTTCAAATGAATTTACCAATTAACAATTATGCTTTAAATAACAATAAAATTTAATATTCTGAGTAGAATTTGAGGTACATGTTGCTCTCAACATTATTCATTATATTTTTTTTATAATTTCACAACGACTAGAATTTTTTTTCAAAGTAGTTTTAGGTTTTTTCGTTAAAATTTATAATTATCATAATTATTATATTGTTTTTTTTTTTTTTTTTGATAATAATTAAGTCAAAAAGGAAGTTAGCAATTTGTTATTAATAAATATTTTAAGAAGAAAAACATTGAGGACACAGTTTCATCGGTTGTTTACAATTATTATTCAAAAAACATTTTAATTTATTTTTCTTTTATTTCACGAAAATCGTCAACGATCGTAAAATATTAATATCAATAATTAATAGTGATTAGTTTATGATACCAATTGATTGCGAGAACAATTTATTCAATATCATTTAACCCGTAAAATTGAATATTTTTTATTGGAGAAACAAAATTCATGACGTCAAATAAAAATAAATAAAATATTATCGTTCCTGCCGATGATATTTTTATTATTATTATTTTTTTTAAATATATAGTTTCTTTTATATTGCAATTATGTTTTATTTTTTCTAAACGGACTATGAAATGTGTGCGATTTATGCAAAAGCGCATAAATTTTTTTTTAAAAAAAAATCTCTTAAAAACAAAAAATCTTCAGTAAAATTAAACCTATTTAATTGATAATTACGAGAATTAAATTCTTGGAAAAACTAGATTTTAGACAAGACTGACATTAATAATAATAATAACGATAATTATAAATTTATTAATTCAAATATTTCCCTTGTATTTTAAATTATTAATTATTATTTAATTGGAAATTTATATTTTCTATCCACAAGCACACTAAATTGCTTATTTAAATTTTTTCTTAAAGTCACTTGTGACAATATAATTATTACCAACTTGTTATTAATAATAATATATTAATTTTAAATCATGAAAAATTATATAATCGCAGTGCAAGTTTTTCTTTTTTTTCTAATTATTTTTATATATTTTTATTTGATGGAAGGCGCTGGATGAAGTGATGAATCGCGTCGATATGCTTTCGATATCCTGAATCGATTGAATAATATGCCTAGTGCATATATATTCATGTTTATTTGTAATTATCATTTGCTAATAAAATCACTCAACAACAATCCCGGCTTTGGAAATCATTTATTTTTTTTTTATCTCAGCGTTTTTATTTTATTTTTAAATTAGTTTGTGAGCTACTTTAATCATCCCAAGTTGGCAAACTATCTTGTGGAATAAATAGTGGATTTGTTGTGGTACGTGTTGTTGTCGTTGTCGTTGTTGTTATTGTTGGAGCTATTGTTCTATTTGTAGCTTGAATAGGTGAACCACCAAAATTAGTACAACCAAATACTGGTTGACCAAATGCATCAAGTTGTTGTCCCTCGTAAATACTACGATCTTGATTGTTAACATAACGATGTGATGGTGATGATGAAATTGTATGATCAGTTATTTTAAGTTCTATGTTACCGGCATTATCATTATCTGGATGATGATCATTATCATCAGCTTCTCTTTGTAATGTACTATTTTTAATTCCATAACGAAAATACATAAAAAAACCTGTAAAAAAGTAGATAAAAAATTTTTAGAATTATAATTAAATCATTTTGTAAAATTGGACATTTTAAAAAGTATTTTTCTTTTTCTTCTTTTTACTATCTTTGATACTTGAAATTATCACAAATTAATTTTTTTATTGATTTATTTTTCCTTGAAATAATTTGTTTGTTTATTTATAATTTTTACGATATTTTTTTTGGTAATTTAAAAGAAGAAAAGTAAAAAAAAATCACTCTAAAATGTCTCATTTTTTGCTTTAGTTTTTAGACAATAATAATATTCAATTATTTATTTACCAAGCGTCATCCAAATGGTAAATCGAACAAGTGTTAAAATACTCAGTTTGAATATAAGATAAATATTAACAGTAACAGCAATTGCTGGTACAAATGGAAGTCCAGGTGTCATGAACATCAATGAATTTCTATAATTAAAATTAAATCAATAAAAGCAACGACCACTCACAAAAATAAACTCGAAAAATAACAAATATATTTACCTGTTTTGTGGTTTTCTGCTAATTGCAAGTAATACACCAATAATGGCAAATAAAAATCCAAATGTAATCATAGTACTGAATGTTCCCATGTCACCCATACCAAAAGCAATTATTAAATCAAATATTAAAATTAATAGATAAAGTACGCCAACCATTTTCATGACATAACGACCAGATGCTTCTGTTGCTGGTCCTCTATCAACCCATGGAAATATTGCTGGACACAAATATTGTGCAGTCTATTTGAATAAATAAAATCAACATTATATTAATTGGTAATTAATATGATAAATAATTTAAATCAATAATTACTTGTAGTCGTCGTTGAAGATAATTAAGTGGTGGTCCAATAATTGGCGTTGTACCTGGATATTGATGTGTACTACCACAACTTGAACCAGCAGCAGCATGAACACTACCATAAAATTTATTTTCAGTTCTATCGCTAACTAAATATTGATCATCTTTTCCCAGACCAATGTCATCTTCTTCACCTCCATATGTATCATCAGATTCTGGTGATGAACTATTTGCTCGTCTAACACGTCGTACCTTTGATAAATAAATTTTATCATCAAAAAAATAAATAAATAAATAAATAAATAAACTTACAGTAACACGTTGACCATTATTTGTTGCTGTTATTTCAGTTTGTGCTGCTTGAACAGTATTCAATGCAGTTGTCAGTTGATCTGGTCTCAATTCTTTACCATAAGGTGTTTGACAATTACTTTGTACTTCTTTTGATGGTGAACGACATGGTGTACGAAGACTTTGTGGTAATAACTCAATTAAATTTGTTGAATGAGGCTGATAACGAAGGATCAATACACATGTTGATACAAGTGTATAAGCAAGAAGTGTTCCTATAAAATAATTAAGCAAATAAATATGAAAATTTATATTATTTATTTTAAATATTTATAATTACCAATTGACATCATCTCAACTAGAACTTCAAGTTGTATTAAAAGAGCAGCAACAGCTGCTGCTAAACCAGATGTTAATGTTGCCAATGCTGGTGTACCAGTACTTGGCCACACTTGACTCAATGATCTTAAATATTATTTGTAAAATAAACATTAATATAAATTTTATTACTCAAGAATAATGCAGCTTTATATTACCTAAATATAAGACCGTCTTGTGCCATTGCATATACTATTCTTGGCATTGGAAACATACTGCCAAACATGGACACTGATAATCCCGCAAGTGCGCCAATAGCAACAATTGCTTTGCATTTGTAAGCCCCAACTTGGCCAAACATTTCTACTAATGCTGAATCTTGATCAACTTGATCATATGGAACTGTGAATTAATATTTTATGATTAACTGATTTTTTTATTTTGTATTTTTGAATTATTTGAAAGGGTAAATTACCTATGAGGGTCAAGACCATACTGCTCGAGACATAGGCTACAAGAATAATTGCAAGTGATGATATTATTGCCAATGGAATACTGCGTTTTGGATTTGTAGCTTCTTCTCCTGTTGTTGCAATAATATCAAACCCAATAAATGCATAAAAACACGTTGCTGCACCCGCAAAAACCTGCATAAAATCAATAAAAATTATTATTAAAATTTTTTTTATTCATTAACTTAGTAAGTCCAGTAAATTTGAAGATGATTTGAATTAATTTAAACTAAAAATATCTACTCATTGTTGAGTTCAATGACATCTTGACTCTTTATATTCAAAGTAAGTAATAAAATCAAAAAAAAAAAAAAATATGAAAATAATGTCAAGCCATTGAAAGGTCATGCTGAGAAAAACCACTCCCAAGTCTACTTTTCGTCATAATGACTCTCGAGGCTTGTTCACCCTCGATACTATTAAAAAACAAAATAAAAAATAAATTATTTTTCTCCTACACATAACAATATACTCTTTATAATAAAAAAAAAAATTTCACAAATATATATCAACGTGTTTGATCTGTATAGAAAAGTATCGACTAGTTTCATTGAGCTTCTATTATTATCACCCCTTGAAACACCCCTCGATCATAACAAACAAACTAAAAAAAAAGAAGAAAAATAGATTAAAAATTATGATTAGCAAGACTAAAGTAATAAATTTCTTTTCATCAATTTTTTTTTTATTTTTTGGTTATACAAGAAAAATAAATTCAGCTAAATCAATAAGAAAATCTATTGTATAATCGGAGGGCTCTAATCCAAAGTTGAGTCTGTTATTGATCTCCTAAAATATTCTACCCTCATCATGTAGTTATTCTATTCTCATCTGTATTTATATATGTATATAACCAGCTTAGTATAATAATATTATTTTAACCTCTCCCTTTTGTTCATTTAGCTGAAATTATTTTCCCAGTTTTCCTATGTTTTGTATACTTTGCTTCGAAAATTTTTTTCTATCTGATTATATATTTGGAATATATTTAACTTGTTTAATCTTAAACTATATATTCATCTTATCAATGCAACACGTTTGCCATTGTTTTATTAAGTAAAAATTTTAAACTGCAGCGTCGTCAACATACAATCTGCATAGTGCAAAACATTATGCAATTTAACATACTGCGAAAGCCAACACCATTATTTATTGTTATAAATAAAAATATTTAAAAAGCGGAAATAATGAAAACAAAAAAAATATCACTTTTTGTAATTTTTAAAACAAAAATTTACACATATTTTTCATTTTTCTACTGTGAAAATATCCATGGATAAACAAATTATAAATAATTGACAAAAAAAATCATTAATAATATGTATAATAATATTCATTCACACTTCAATGAAACAATTCTTGGAAATTCAATTTTTTTTAATTTCATTCAATAAATACGAATGAGTAATTTCCGAGAATCGGGCCCCTCTTTTTTAACTTCAATTTGGCCCTTTAAAACTGGTTCTTGAAGGTCGTTGTATTTCTGGGAATTTACGCGCGCGGTTGCCCTACTTAAATTCCGAGAAAAACTGGGAGAAATTTAAATGCCCTTTCTTTGCTTTTTTATTCAATGAAATTAAAGGACATGGAACACTTTATTTTATCAGATATTTTTTGGGGATTTTTTAATTGTTTTATTGTTTAATATTTTTTTTTGTGTATTTTATTTTGATCTTGTTATTTTTATATTTATTTTTGAATTTTAATATTTATTTTTTTCAATAAAAAAATATCAACAATTAAAGTTGTTTAATAGATTTATTTATTTATCATAACTATTGAAATATTTTTGATAGTCATTAGGACTATGTTTGTTAAAAGATAAAATATTAAAAATAAAAACAATAAAAAAATTGTCATAAAATTTTTAGTAGTTTATTTTGAGCTGATGAAAAAATGATATATTTCGTCTGACGGAATTACGAGAGAGTTGACGTTATCTCGGGTTAAAGTTAATATGAAAAATAATAAAAAATAAAATACATAAAAATAAGATAATAACATTATTTTATTTATGACAAATTTTTTTATAAATTATCAATAAAAAAGAATCAATGAAACTTACACCACTCCAGCCATTTGGCAGAAATCCAGCATGTTCAGACCAATTGTTTGAGTCAACGTAAAACATTCCAGCACCCATTACAAATACCCATACAGCAAGGTTTATCACGTTTAATACATTGTTGAATAGTAGAGATTTTTTAACACCAGCAGCCATCAAAAACATCATCAGTATTGTGATAAAAAAAGCAAGAAAATCAGGTGGTCTCCCTTTAAATAAAAAATATAATATTTTTAATAATTTAATTAAAATTTTTTATAAAACAAATTGTATTTATAAATAATCAATAAAAATTATAAAAATAAATTAAATTTATGTATTTTTTTTTTATGATTATTATTAATAAATTATGGTGGTATTTTTAATTGTTTACGTAATTTTTCTTTCATCATAAAAGATGTATTTTCATTTTTTTAATAAAAAAATAAAAGCTATGACGTAAATCATTCGATTTAAATATTAATAATTATAATCGATTATACAGTTTGAAATAATAAAATACAATAATAAAAATACAATAATTTATTTAAAATAAAATATAAAAATGATTTTATGTTTTTAAGTTTTGGTTTAATTAGAAAATATGATTGCATATTTAAAAAAGCAGCGAGGAAAAATGTTATTAACTGTCGGAATAAAAGTAGGATAAATGGGATTATAAAAAAAAAATGAAATAAATAATTATTGTTTTTATAAATAAAATACATCAGAAGATTTATAGAGGTCTGTTGGCCAAGCAGTCGAGTGAGGCGCTTCTCTCGTAGCGAAATTGGATCGATGAGGTCCACAGGTGCCAGACGCATTAATAACAATACGCATGCGTCCGCCCTTTTTTTTTAAACCCCATTTTTTAAAAATATAATATATTTTCTAATATTTTCTACCTTTTTCGTCATATTAATCTCATTCAGTATCCAATAAAACTAACAGTATTATTTTCATTTTTCAAGGGATTTTTGTAGGAAAAAAAAATTATATTTTTCAATCTAAATGTTTTTTAAATATAAACATCCTTTTTTTACAACCCCCTATTATCATGTTGACAGAAAAAAAAATAAAAAACAATTAAGCCTTATGAAAAGTAAATTTAATTAATTTTTTTATATCGTGAAAAATTTTATATCGTAAAAAATAATTACACAAACTTTGTCAATTGATATTTGTTTTTTTATTTTAAATTTATTATTATTTCAGAGTGAAACTATAAATACTCTAAATTTCAAAAATAGATTAATTATTGGTCGTGAAATTAATAGGTTAATAAATATTTACAATAGACAAGTCCATAATGGTTAAAAAAATCATTTTAAATTTAAACTATTTTGATTCTTTTTTGTATTTTTATTTGAAAATTTTATTGTTATTATAATTAAAATTTGAATGTACATTATTATGATGAATAATTTGTGATTTAATGGATTTTTTTAACTGTCTAATTGAGATTAATAATTCATATTGAGGTAATCGATCGGCAAGTTTATAGTTCGAACGATATAATCAGTTGTATTTTCCTTGGAATATCGACTGGCTTATTGTCTATAGGCATGTAATTATCATTAATAATAGAAAAATAATTATACAATTATAAACACCCTCAAGCCTAAATTTAACAATATTATAAAAATATAAATAATAGTATTAATTTTATTCTTAAGGAATTTGTACAACACAAAATATCTTTGTGTATTTTTTTATTGTATTTTTTTTTTACTTGTCGACAATGAGTTTGCAGGTCGATCGATATGAGAAACTGAATCACAACCATGGAAAAATAGTCACTATCACCCTTTACTTGATACCCCCTTTTTACCCCTTATCTATTTTAGTAACAATCCAATATTTTATACTAAAAAAAAAGTTTACTTTGGATTCAAAACTGCCATTAAAAATACGTTTTCATGAATCTTTTTTTTTCATTTTTTCAATCCTTATTTTTACGTATAAAATAGTCGAATTGAATTTAAAATAAAACAATAGTTGAGCATTACACGTAGCGAATAATGTTTTTCAAGTTTTAAATGAAATTTGTTTTATAAATTATTGAATATTATAATTTAGTAATTTTAAACTCACCAAATATTGTGCCAAATGTATTTTTCATTTTTGCTGAAACTTCACCATTTGCAAGGGCATCTAAACACGCACTAAGTGCACAAGCACACGCACTTGTACCAATAAGATACTCCAGTACCATATTCCAACCAATTATAAATGCTATTAATTCACCAACAGTTACATAAGAGTATACATAAGCACTGCCAGTTGTGTGTGGTACTCTGACACCAAATTCAGCATAACATGCACCTTAAAAAATAATATTAAAAATTTAATTAACATTAAAAAAATTAGCTAATATATTTTTATGTTAAAAAATTTTAAATATTTTATAATTTTATACGTATAAATTGTAAATAATTAAAATGTAAAATTTAAACTTTATTTTTAACGAACCAAAGAAAACTATTTGCTGTTATGATAAATTTTATTTTTTTAATTGCTAAAATCATTTAAACATGTGTTTCTTTTTTAATTTTAATTAATCAACCTCCGAGTGGATTTAATTTCAGACAACTCCATGTAAATGAAATAATTAAATTTAATACCAACATGTTACATAGTTTAGTGCACTTTTTCAATTACAAAATTAACCCTTATTAATATCCAATTAAAATGTTTAATTAAACTTTTTTTATTTTCATATTTACTATGATTATTAATAAGTCAAAAATAGCAGTTTGTTTTTATTTGTTTCAATTATTATTTATCGATACTTAATGGCATTTTAATTATTGTAAAAATTGAATAAATTTCCAGATGAGAAAACAAAAAAAAACAGCTGTTTGAAATGATAAATAAATTGAGTATTTTATATTTTATTGACTATTTATTTTGTCGAGCAAGTTTAATATTTTTCTACCGGAAAAAATTGAAGCAATTGCAGCAATAATAAATGAAATGACAACACCAGGTCCAGCATAATTGCGTGCAACCATTCCAGCAACAAGGTACATTCCAGTTCCAACACATGAACCGACACCAAGAGACGTCAAATCCAGAGTTGTCAGGCACTTCTGTTATTTTTAAAAAGAAAAATTATTTTTAGTATTATTATCAATGCATCTTACACAACTGACATATTAAAAATTTGAAAAAAAAAATAACAACTATAATATAAATTGATAAAAAAATAATAGATTAAAAAAAGTTTTTTTTTTTTCACTTTTAAATTTGTCACTGAAATATTATTTTGTTGCACGAAAAAAAAAAAAATATATTGCTAAAGTTTGACCATAAAAAAACGCCAACAAAAACAAATTTAGAATTTTTTTTCTTTTAAAAAATAAGTAATAGAAAAAGAAATAATATTGATAAAAAAATTAGAACGTAGAATAACTGATGGCCTAGTTTTAGTGAACGAAAAATCTGATGTATTTACATTGACTTTGTTTTTTTTTTTAGATAGGGAAGTTTTAGATTGATTTATTTGTTGGTATCAATTTGCGAGGAGACATATGATTAAAATCAAATACAAAAATCGATCTTGTAAAAAAAAAAATTGCATAACATTGTTGTCGGCAGGAAGTCGAGATATCAAAGTCAAAACAAATGGCATTTGATTAATGGAAAATGCTATTATCGTCATAATAAACAATAGCGAATTAATTAAAATTATATATTTAATTGGCTTAATTGGCTAATCAATATTGGCTAATTCAAAATTGATTTGAATGTAAAAGCGTTTGATTGACCATCATAAGATTTTTTTATTGTTTATTATTTTTGTTAACAAATTACTTGTAACATTTACTTAGTAAATAGCTTTATAATTAATATTTTATTTTTACCGTTAATTTTTGCTTTGATGAGTCTGTTGGTTCAGGACCTCTTCTTCTTTGTTCACCTTGAAGATTGTCTATTTTTTTTGTTCTTATAAATTTTCCAAACAGCTCCAGGCATTTTTCCCTGTCTATTTTATCCAGATTCATCATCTAAAATTAAATTGAATTTATTCGTTAATTTTTTAAATGAAAATATAAAAGAAATAAATTGTTTTCTTTTTTGGGTTTAATTTATTTTAAATTTATAATAGAAATTTTGTCATTTTCTACTTTAAATTAGTAGTGTGTTAAAATAATGGCTTTTATAATATGAAATTTTTTTTAAAAATGATTAAAGTCTATTTGGGTTTGGCTGATTTATTTTAAAAATATTTATAGGTAAATTTTTGTAGAATATTTTATTTAAATTTTTCAGACTTTAGTTCATTGATCGTCACAAAGGATCTATTTGAATTTTGTAAAATTCACAGTGGAAAAAATAAATAAAAAAAAATAGTGACATGGAAGAGTCACACTCATGTAAAGTGAA